>CM059199.1:67486573-67552131 GCA_030323885.1 Branchipolynoe longqiensis | reverse complement strand
AGGGAGGGGGCGCGGGAGGAGGTTCGGTGTGTGCATGAGAGGGGAAGGTCAAAGTTTTGATGAAAAAAGCACCATTCCTGGATTTTTAATGGGTGCTGCCGGTACCTACTTTCAGCTCAAATTGTCCGAAATTAGCGGGTTTTCATCAAAATTACTCCGGCCTAGTGATCAGTTTGATATCTATTTATCTAAAAAATAAGGCACAACTTCAAACGCCATCGGACTATGCAACTTTAACCCCTGTTGTGAGCCTTGTCAATATATACATTTGATGGGAGTCCTACCGGGGAGAAGTTGATTATAGATGCATGCGCCACCTGGCCACTTCTGTGACGCATGCGCGATGCCACGTAAACTGGTGTGTCTGCCATGGTGGGCAGACATCGATTATCTCAGTGATAATCTGGTGTCCCCCATGTGTCACCTTGTAAAATATTTTGATATATACAGCAGGGGAGGGTGCTATTGTGTAACGTGTTATTTGTATGTCTAGCCAGTGGATTCGAAGTCAGATAGGTATATATATTTCGTTTACCTCGGTACTATGCTCTGGCTACTCGTAGGCCAGGGAGAAGGAAGCACATTCAGGTCCAGCAATTAGCATAATCTACACACAACGGGAGGACGTTTGTTGAGTAGCTCCGGCAGTTTTTCTACATTAACTACTAAACCAACCAGGTTAGTATCGTTTTTGAATGGATACGTTGGTAGAGTTAATATTAGCATTCACATACATCACATTTTTAGAACTTTTTATTGAATATTAACTGATTTACAGGTTAATTACAATGTGTCATAACATTGTTAGAACAATGCCACCATTGTCCTTTGTAATGCCGCCAAATAGAGAGATGTTTGGCATGAGCCACTTACATCGTTAGTTTATATTCCTGGGTTTCCTTGAGATTCCCCAAATGTGTTAGGCATACCTCCGAGTTCTGTAGTATAATTGTTACATTTACGGAGTCCAAAGATAAGACATGTCGCAATATTAATAGCTATCATGATACCCTATGCCCCTGCTATTCTGTATGGCAAGGCCCATATTAAATCACTAGAAATAGATAAGAATTTAGCATTGGCTTGCACTAAAGGGAAATTTGAGAGGCCGTTGGCTCACACTAAAGGGAAATTTGAGAGGCCCATGAACATCTCGTCAGAGGGTTTTCATTAATGACTCGCCAAACCCCATTAGAATGGATGAACCCAATATGACAGTTACAACGGACGTGTCCCAAGAAGGATGAGGGGCTCATAGAGACCAACAAGCGACTGGTGGTCGGTGGATGGAAGATGAAATTTCCGATCACATAAATGTACTAGAGCTCAGGGCTATTTATTTGGGCTTACATAGTCTAATCCACCTACCTAAAAATGGAGCTGACCCATGATTATCCGAGACTCGTACCTCGAGAAAACAACAGTTATCCATCATATGTACAGAGGTAAGATTCGTTTAACTATACTATATATTTACACATACATAATCTGCACAGTTTCGCTGTAAACATGTTCATAATTATATTTTATTGTTGGTTATTTTGTTGATTTTGGTGGTGTCTGTCGCCTACTGCAGCTGCTTTTTGTGAACTTATCAGGGCCGAAGCTAGAGGGGAGGGGGGGAAGGACTAGGTTCTCCTGGATTTTATCATTTGCTATTGGATGTCAAACATATGGTCATTCTGACATATTTCTTTGGAGGAAACCACTACCAGACGGGGGGGGGGGGGGGGGGGGGGGGGGGGGGGAGGGGGGGGGGTGGGGGGGGGGGGGGGGGGGGGGCGGTCTCCTGTATGGAAGATCGGGAGATCCAAACCCATGAGTTTGTGGGTTCGAATCCTGATCGAGTCAAACCAATGACATAAAAATTGATACTTGTCGCTTCTTAGTCTGGTGCTCGGCATTATTAGGATAGGGCAAGGGCTGATTGGCTCAGTGTCAGGATAATGTGACTGAATGGGATATCAGGTCATGGTGCTGGCGGCCTGGTTTCCCAGTGGAACAGCACTATAAAGTGGCCATGAGTGTGCACTGTCACAAGTCGGTACCCGTCCTGATATGACATGTGATGTTGAATATTTTGGTCTACAATGAAGTAGTTTCCAACACAAGTAGTACCGTTTCACCATTCCCATTTTTGGCTGTCATATTTGTGTGACAAATGAATCTATTTTTGCAATAAAAAATAAACCAAACATTTCTTTCTCACTGGATTGCTTCTTTGGGGTATAATACAAGGAATTTTCTTCATTTGCGATGAAAAGGAGAATTAATTTAGACGAAAACAGTTACAATGTGAGGGACCAACCAATTAGGACCAGCAGCAAAGAAGAACCCAAATACAGAAGGGAATTGTTCTAATTATTGACATTACTACACCAACCAGACGGGATGGCCGAATGAGTTAGAGTGTCCATCTCCTGTGTTGGTAGATCATGGGGTAGTGCATTCAAACCTTGGTTGAGTCAAACCAATGACTACAAAATTGATACTTGTTGCTTTCTAGCCTGGCACTCAGCATTATTAGGATAGGGCAAGGACTGTCACCATATTGCTAGTATCGCGGCCGGAGCCCGGTGGTGCCCCCTCTCGGGCCCCATCTCCATTCGTCACTGAGAAAATGATGAGGCATGCAGCATGCTATTTTTCATCGTTCTTGCTCCACATTTGTGAAGGAAAGTCAAAGTTCCTTTTGTTTTCTATGGCAAATGAAGCAGTATGCGCATTCAAGTTTTCACCGATCGATCCATGGAGCGATCCATTCACATCTGCATCTGGACATATGGAAGCACTACTGTGTATTTACATGCTTTTCTATTTTTTGCCACATTTGCATACCTGATACCCCCTACCGCATACCAGATACCACATACTGCGTATATGGAATATTAGCTTAATGCTGCACCCCTAGCCCATCCCTGTCCAATGTCACTGCAAACACACACATTCTTTCCATACCGCTACCCACAGCACCATGACGTCTGGTGACTAAACCCTCCAAAGTCCCTCTACACTTCACCCTAGCCACCAGTTACCCGCTCAACACTGCTAATTAGGCAAGTGCTTCACATTAAAGAAATGAGACCTAGAACAATTTGGAAGCAAACATCCTGTTCACATCATGGGTGGTCATACAACATCTGATGGTTTGATGTCAATCAAAACAATTTATACAAACTACAGTAAAATCTCTCGAACAGACCACCTCCACAGATTGACCATTCCCCTAGATCCTTCACTTTATTTGGGTTCCAAATGATCCCCTATACAATATCAATGTGATGATTACAAAAATGTCCTAAACCAACCACCTCCCTAAATGAAACATTTAAAGTCTGTCCCATGGTTGGTCGATTTAGAGAGGTTTTACTGTATACACAATTGATTGAAAATAGATTTTGTTATCCTTCTGTGATATCATCCTCCTGTCATAATATGAAAGCTTGCATGTGTCTATTGATATCGATTAACAGTTCAGTATCCACTTCTCATGCAGTCTGAACCCTGGAGTCAAACCCCGGCCGTGTCAAACTAAAATGTTAAAATGTTATAATTGTCACAGTATCGACAAAGCAAAAGTAGCATCTCTATTCAGGGGTGATATATTAGAGAAGCAACTGCATTAAATGTAAGGTATTTATTTGCCTGTATTCTAATCACACTTTATGCATGTCATGTTTCAGATGGATTGGCAACTTTGTCTGTGCGTCCTGTTGACATGGAGTTTAGTGAGTGCATCTCTGTAAGTTATTTCACATATTCAATCCTCTGAATTATATTGTTTGGAAAGAGTTCACAAGTAAAATGTTGCAAATAGCTTCACATCCATTGAACATGACTATTCGTAGGAATAAAAATGATTAAATGAAGTTGATCTTTATTTGTATGCAAGAATCAGATTGAATGATGTACACATGAAGGTCATTCCAAATGCCACATTTTCTAAAGCTAGGTAATGTTTCAACTCATAATATTTCTAAATCCTGATAGCTATCTGGTTTTGTCTATATTGTTCATTCCATCTCATCAGTTCATGTGCACCTTAATTCTTAAGGCCAGAGGACCAGTGTCCCGGTGATGAAGAGAAATGTTTTTTCACATTGGAAAATGGATTGAGAATAGAAATAAAATTAAATGTTGAACACAACAATTAACAGTTTTGATCTACGCCAAGTATTGTTGGATATAAGTGTATACATGCTGGGGTGAAACAGGTGTCATGTATTGAATTATAAAAACCTCAAATTTTCTTCCCTAGCTTAAAGCTGCATAATCCGATGAAACAAACAAAAATTCAAGACAAAAACCAATATCTAGATTTTATTCTACATGATATATAACTTAGATATTGTTGCATTTAAGAACCTTTGTCACCACGCAGAAGGGAATACTGATACAACTTAATAGAACCTGTTACTGCAGAAGCCTATGGTATCAGGGTTTTGGCATGTATGCCAACATTATTGCTGTGTGTTTACACTTCAAATATCTCAAAAGTTAGATTAAAAGTGAGAATAAAGAAAGTCTACCAATGACTTCGCCTCCATCTTAGTGAGTTACAGCACAATGTCACCAATGTGCATTACAGTTGTATTTAATTGTTCTGCTAGCAATGTGTTATATAAATCATGAAAAAACAGAAGTGGTATAAGTTGGCTTTATTCATGTAAAATATTCCGATATTCGGCAGGGGGAGTGCAAATGTTCTATTACTGATCGGTGTACATGGCCAGGTGCATATACATATATATGGGTTGGTGGTGCGTGAGTGGGATCTAAATAGGCATAGTGGTACTGGCAGGTCTGGGTGTGATGGCACTCAGGGCCTAGCCCTTCTGCTGGGGTAGGCATCACCACACTCAAAAGGTCAAGGTTGGTGGTGGCCAAGGAGCCATACAGCTACTGGTGGTACAGACCACTGGTATCCATGGAGACCAGGAATGCTGGATTCATATTGGTAGGACCAGGAATGCTCGATTCCCATTGGGGGAAGGAGGTGGTATGATACTTGTGATGCCCAGGACTAGGTTGTTGGGGACTGGGGACCGGAGAGCTGCCAGGATCCGAGACATAAAGCACCTGGCCAGTCCGACGCAGTGGGCGACGTGCTGTAGTCAGCCGATGAGGTGCTGGAAGTCCTTCCTGGATGCAAAACGGCCGACCATCCAGAGTTTGTACTCTGAAAGAACCTCTGTAAGCTTGATATCAGGTATGCGGATCACCATCTGCTCGGCTGATATGGTGTAGCCCAACCACTCGAGGCTCTTGGTGGGTGGGACGCACTTGGTGGGGGAGAGTTCAATGCCGAAGTCCCGGGCGAGAGTGACAATTTCTTAATAGGCTTCTCTCGCATTGCTGATGTTCGGTGCTACTCGGAAGAAGTCGTTGAGGTAGCACAGTGCATATTGTCCACGGGCCTTGAGGAGGTATACCGTATCATTTGTTGTTCAGGCACACACTAGGGAGGAGGAACGGCACCTGAACAGTGGCACAACGTCGAAGTAGGTCTTGTTGTGCAGTGCTATGCTGTATAAGGGGACGGAGAGCAGGCAAGCTTGGTGTTGGCGGTATGCTTTTGCCAAGTTGGCGGACCAGATGGAGCAGGCACTGCTGTGTTATGTGCTGTCAGCATGTATGTGGAGGACCTTCCCTGGTACTGTCCTTTGCGGATGCCTGCATTAACACTCGCGCCCTCGGGTAGCTTAGATCGATGATGACCTGCATCTCCTCTGTGTTCTTTTTCGGACAGATCATCATCCGGCATGTCTGGGCCCAGGGTGCAAATGGGGATTGACGACGGGGCCGAAGGGTTCCTTCTCAACGTATCTCTCGACCCACTTGAGGTGTGCTAGGTCCTCTTTATGGTTGGCGATCGAGGGTAAGGGTGTTTAGTCCCCAATGAAGTCTGCTGGCTACCCAAATTCCAAATATTCGAGTAGCTGCTGGTCGTGGTAGCCCGCGGGAAGCTCCCTCCATCTGTGCATGATGAGGCCGGAAGGGACGGGGGATCCTTGCTGCGAGGTAGTTGGGGAGCCCGGATGCCCGCACCTTCATGTATATGTTCATATATACTGCGTTGGCCCACACATGCGGGGCGACACACGGCCAAATCTTCATAACAGTCAGTTGATAGCAGGCCGGTGTGAGCAGCAGGTTGTAGGGAGGGTCCGTGTGGGTGACACTTTCATCATTAACAATGGCGTTGAGGTCGTCATCGGCAATCTGTCTATCATCATATGTCAAAGCACCATCAATATCATCAGCAGTGTCAACAATCCCTGAAACTGTAGCAGCAAAATTACAGATGGCAGGGGTGTGATGCGGGATGGGACGGGGCGGGGCAGTGTGTAGCTGTGTGAGGCTGCTGGAGTAGACACAGCTGGGTCTGGAGGTGGTGTAGCACCTTTATTATTGTTATAAAGTTGGCTACGACTAAGGGGGCAAGGAAAGAGACACGCGGTGAGGAGTGGTGGAAGCCTACCTTTATTTCAGGAGGCCCTATGGCCGAGCAAGAAACAGCCCTACCTACAGAAAAAGTTAAAAATTCGGAGCTCATCTGATCCTGTCGCACTCTGGCTGGCCTGTGCCTAAACGTGGTGGCAAGCAGGGAGTTCCAGCCGCAGGAAATGGGACAATAAATAATAATACATACATCATCAATAGCAAGCAATTAAATACAAAGTTACACTAAACGATATCAAATAGCTGCTCCGCCCATTTATACTCACATAATAAATTATATATCACATATAGTTGGCTACGACTAAGGGGGGCAAGGAAAGAGACACGAGACGAGGAATGCTGGAAGCCTACCTTTATTTCAGGAGGCCCTATGGCCAAGCAATATACAGCCAAACCACAGCCGGCTAAACCGCGTCAGGCCCCCAACACTCCTCAGTCAGAGCCTCTATTGGCAGCCACCCAAACATCATTCAAAATAAAGTCTGCAACAACGTTTTTAAATAAGCATAGACAGTTTCAGGCACCCAGTCCCCCCTGACTTTAATATCCTCAATCATGGCATCCGACATTGCCAAAAATGTACATCCCCCTCGTCTCAAGGAGTGTGATATGAAATAGTACTCGCCCAGCTCAACCTGATTCGAGAAAAGCTTGAGCATCCCCTGATAGGCCTTATAAGTCATGGGATAAGACTTGCAACCCACTCCAGGTATCCTAAAAGCCACATGCCACAGGCAACTCCTTAAAATGGTGAATTGTCCAATATACCGCACACAACGCTATATTTGTACAACGAGCCACAGGCACCTCCGGTACCCGCTCAGAGAACTGTATTGTTTTTGAGCATTGGATCCTAATGAGCATTCCCCAGTCAAAAAAATGTGAAATCCGCCCTGTGCAATGCTGAGTCTAATTCGGTTACTCGTGACTTCCTAAGTAAAGCCCTAAATGAGCAAAGCATCGTGGCCCTCCAAGAAACATGACCCGCATTCAAACTTAGTAAAGCGAAAATTTTTAAAAGCATTCCAGGCAGAATTGGCGGAGCCCGGTGCGGTGTGTCACCCTTATGGTGTCTAATGCCCATGATCGTTGCCTGCACCACATAATCATCATATCTAATAGCCAGTGAGCCATTCTGGCAAAGGAAAAAGTTCAAACCTGATAAGTAGTTAACCACCGAATGGTACGTCAGAGTCCTCGCAAGCCAGGCGGCGTACAACGCCACACGCTCCGACGAACATGGGAGAGGCACCCGAACCTCTGCGAATTTGTCGATAAACTCAAAGTATTTTCATATCTGCATGGATCTCGTTGTAATAGAGTTCTGTGAGTAGAATTGCTTCTCATACCCCGGCTGCTCTGCCGTCAGCACCTCCAGTTCTGGAACGACAGAACAACGGGTCATCAAAGAGATGTGCGCAGCACATAACCCCCCCATCATCCACATATCTTATCCTAGCCATACTCAACTCCGCATCCAGTTAACTTAGCGCATCACACACCACATTAAAGGGAGGAGATATTCGTCGCCGGGAAAACAAACGAACTCAGAATAGTTCAGATGTGTGCCACAGGGGTGGTACATGCTTAGTACTGAACTTTTCCACTTGGTGGTGTGCAGGAGAGTGACCTAGATTGTTGTGCCATTGGCTGGTTGAGTGGAGAGAAGGGAGGGTAATACTGAGGTATTTTCAATCTTCTTTAGAGTAGTGCAATGAGGAAATATATTTGCATAATATAAAATATATGTTAGTACAATTACATTGCATAATTCGATGAGAAACAGATATAGATGAAAAACGTTTTTTTGTTGATGAATGTAAAAAAGGTTCTGCTGTGGATGGGGTTTGAACCCACACCACCAAACAACTTCAGATTACAAGTCCAACACTCTAACCACTAGGCCACAGAGACCACACATAATTAGTAGTCTCACTTCAGGCTATTTGTGTATAGGACGTCACATATAAAAGGTATGTATGTATGTATGTATGTATGTATGTATGTATGTATGTATGTATGCGTGCATGTATGTGCGTGCATACGCACGCAGGCAGGCAGGTACGTATGTACGCACACATGCACGCACGTGTGTGTGTGTGCGTGCTAGCAACATCTAAGGTCATATCAGGACAGGTACCGACTTGTGACAGTGCGCACTCATGGCAACTTTATCGTGCTGCCCCACTGGAATACCAGGCCATCAGCACCATGACCTGATATCCCACTCAGTCACATTATCCTGACACTGAGCCAACCAGTCCTTGTCCTATCCTAATAATGCCAAGCGCCAGACTAGGAAGCAACAAGTATCAATATTAAAGTCATTGGTTTGACTCGACCAGGATTCAAACTCACAACCCCACGATCTACCAACACGGGAGACGGACGCTCTAACTCGAACACATGTGCGTGCGTGCATACATACGTACGTACGTACCTACCTACCTACCTGCATGCATGCATGCATACGTACGTACGTAAGTACGTACGTACGTACGTACGTACGTTGGAGCGCGTACATACTACGACATACATACATGATGCATACATACCTGATACATACATGATACATACAGACATAATACATACGTAGTACATACATACATACATAATACATACATACATACAAACATACATACATACATACATACATACCATACATACATACGTACATACATACATAATACATACATTCAATACATACATACATACATACATACATACATACATACATACATACATACATACATACATACATACATACATACATACATACATACATACATACCTTTTATATGTGACGTCCTATACACAAATAGCCTGAAGTGAGACTACTAATTATGTGTGGTCTCTGTGGCCTAGTGGTTAGAGTGTTGGACTTGTAATCTGAAGTTGTTTGGTGATGTGGGTTCAAACCCCATCCACAGCAGAACCTTTTTTACATTCATCAACAAAAAAATGTTTTTCATCTATATCTGTTTCTCATTGAATTATGCAATGTAATTGTACTAACATATATTTTACATTACACAAATATATTTCCTGATTGAACTACTCTAAAGAAGATTGAAAATACCCCAGTTTTACTCTCCCTTATCTCCACTCACCCAGCCATTTTTAAAACAACAGCTGCCAGCTATTCCCAGCCTCAGAACTGACCCACTTCTGGTGGTGAAGTGGGTCCCCTACTCTCCCCACACATACTTGGTTCATTTAAACATAAAAACTAAACAAAGTTGTGCTTGGAGAGCATTTGTCGGAGTACGCACAGTGTCCCAGCGAGCTATAGCTGGTCCCTTTAACTGTTGTGTTTATGTATGTTGATAGGGACGTGAAATTATGTTGTACAGACAACCAAATCAATTTACGCAACATCCCCATAATCTCGACTGACCTAGACCTGCCCATATTCAGTGAAGCCTTACCAGCGCACTGTCGGTTATGAATATAATCTCGGCGCCCTCCCATCCCTGGGCCCAGCACATTGCTCCCTCCAATACCGCCGTCATCTCCTTGACGTTTATATCCTCCCTATTTACTCCAATGGGCACAGATACATGGTGGTGCCCCATCTCCCGTCTTAGCACCTCATCATCCTCACCATTAAAAGATGTGACTATCCAGTCGCTCCCATAGGTGGCCCCCCAAACCCCAATTCAAGGCATCGCTATACACAGAGGTGGTTACTGCAAATTTCCCTAACATGCATGCCGTCCCATTAAATCTCGCTGCAAAGGTGGCCCACCAATTGAGGTCATCGCTAAAGCCTGCATTTAATCGAGCAGGGTGCCTATTAAGTTATATACACGTCGACTGAACATTCGTCCTCCCCTAATTACTTTTGCGCAATGTGCCAAGTGGCCAGCTAATCTCTCTAAATCCTTACAGGTTTCCTACTTCCAACCCTGGAATAGCCTTAACAACTCGCGTAGCCTAGCTAATTTATGATCCGGAAGGGTCAGTTCCAGTGTATCTGAATTTACGTTGATGCCTAAAAAGCGTATATTCTTCGAAGGTGAAACAAATTTGTTAAAACCTATACAAAATCCCAATCTACGCAGTATAGCGAGGACCCGTTGTTGAAAAATACTCATCTCACTCTCCGTGCCACCGATGATGCAGAAATCCTCCAAATAGTTAATGATTCTGCCAACTCCTTCCCTACCTGCACATCTAACAATAAAGTCCGATAAGCATGAAATAATAAATGGACTCGAGGAGAGGCCCATACAGAGCCTCCCTTTAATCAGATATGTTTCAATGTTGTCACCCTCAAAGACCCAGCAAAGCCCCTATTGTTTCCAGTGTTGAGGGTGGATCTGGATGGCACGATAGGCATCTTTTATATCAATGTCAGCTAAGTAGTCACCACGCTCCAAAGATTTGACCACGTCATCGAGACCCTTATATTTAAACCTAGGAGCCACCCCAGATGTATAGTTATTAACGGTGATTCTCTAGGTCTGCTGCAGTCGACTACACTTCTTGTGCCACCAACAAAAAATACCATGTCAGAAGTTGGTTTATTGTCGACTTGCCTTAGAACTCCACTCTCTAATTCCACCAGTAGACAGGATTCTATTCTATCTCTCTCCCATTTGGATTTCTTCCTCTCTGACTGAATATCATAATGTACCCCACAGTTGTCATCAATCACCCGAAAACCAAATACAATACCCTGCAAAAGAAACAGTGCATCCATATCAACTTCGCTACCACAAAATGTTTCAACGAAAAAACGACAAGGTTTTAGCTGACAGTACATGCCACGTAGGTCATAGATATGGTCACATTGTCCACCCGAAAAGTCACATAAATACTGTCTTCATTCTCCCTAACCAAGACGTGCCAATTTTCATCGTCCTCATAACGCACACACATCATGTTCTCCCAGCCCCGTCAGGCCAAAGTTGCACCAATCTGTACAAAGTCTGTGTGTTGCTTCGATAGTGCATGCTCCCTCATGCCCGTCTGTCTGCTGACACTCAGTTGTAATCATGTTGCACATCCCCAGCCCCACTGACACTCCTTCCATAGCCTCCAGCTGCGTGTGGAACTTGACTCCGATGATCCCGCACTTCACCCGATGCCGTCGGTGATCCGTCGTCTCCATTACGGTTTCTCCCTGCCTTGTCTTTGTTGACCGCATCCGCCAATATTCACTGACAAGAGTCCTCGTCCCATATTCGCCTCCCGACAGCCTCATGCCCCTCATTGGGTACTTTGCTCATGTCTATTATGTCGCCTTCAATTTCTCCCTTCCAGTCTAACATTGACTGACTTGGTTGATTTTCCCATCTCGATGCTCAATTGCATCGGGCAATGGTAGTTCACACATGGGCCTGCTAATGCCATCACAACCCACGGCCTGTATCTACTGGGTCAAGGTCCAGCTGTTAGGAACACCTGCTCCATCATGATGTAACCAGTATACACCTCACTCTCCCTTCATGCGTTCGACAATTCCACCCGTACCATACCGAATGTTCGACGCCTGCCCAGCCCCGCCATACCGCCACTTCATTCTTTACAAGTCACTCTCTTGTGGCCCTTACCACCACATTTGGAGCACTCTACTACAGCCCTGCTCACTGATCCATGCATAACATGCCATGTTTGCTTTCCCCCCTCTGTTAACCTGCTTCTTGTCACTACAAGCCAATGAGGATGCACAATTCCTTTTAACGTTGTCAGGACCGTAATGCAGAACACTCTTTCCAGTGTGTGTACTAGAAAAAGCCTTGTAACCACCAGCTTCCTGATGCAAAGGTCATAGTATGCGTGTGTCATATGCATTGATACCGATGTATGCATGAAGGAAAGACGGGCGGAAATGCCCACCGAGGCGAGTTTGGGTCGCCGATAATAAAACCACTTGTCAACCAGATCTCAAGCAGTTCGGACGTCCTTTACAGTGTGAGCACTGTCCTGGTAATCATTATATCTGGCACGATGCGAGAGAAAGTCAACGTGTACCCACGTAGGCTCATGGTCTTGAAGTGACACTTCTGTAATTGAAAACAGAACGAGACAGTAGTATAAAGTGGCAATTTTAAGTCTTTCTATTCAGCTTGTTACATTATTCTTGATGGTTTTATGACATTATTTAAACATGTTTCAAGGATTACAGGCACTTAACCCTATCGATAAACTGTATTAGTTGGGTGGGTGGCATAGCAAATCTACGCTGGAGAAATACGTCCACTCAGTTTGAAAGTCTGCTCGAAAGTGATTCTCTGCAGTGCCACGTCATCGGGTTTGCGCAGAATTTCTTAGTTCCAAAAGTCCCAATAGGTGTCGCATCGGTCTAATTTAATTTAACAGCATAGTTCCAGTTAACTGCGCACTAAGCCATGCCAGGAATACACAAAAGATGTTGTGTCGATCGGCAGCCAGAAACCTTAGTTCGAATCACAAAATCCAGTTGGCGCCATGGTCGCCCTAAATCCGCTGGGATAGCAGTCTTGTTCATTCAATTACCCATGTTGCACACATCATGGACAATTTCCAACACCCAGGAAGCCATGGCACAAATAATTTCATGGCAGTTTAATTTTGTTATGTGCCGTTTCAATGACCACTTACTTCTTAGCTTTCGCTCGACACTGTCGGGCGACGAACTGCTTGACGACCTCCGGTGGCACCTCCTCCTTTCTCTCGAGCTGTTGCATGACCGGCCGTATGTTGAGTGTCCAGAATCCTTCTCCCCCGTCTGCACTGGCTGCTCATCGGCCGCCATTTTGGAGGTTGCGACGGTACTTGTCCGCGGCTTGATTCCTTAAAAGATTCCTAGCACCGCGTAGTTTCTTCTCCCTAGCCACCAGCAGCTGGTCTCTCTCCTCGCTGAGCACTGTTAGGGGTATGCTCACACAATCTAGGGGCACGCTTGCATGCGTTAACGGAATGTTGTGCGATCGTTATATAAGTTAGAGACACTTGGAGGGTGCGGGTTGAACGTACAGCTAAGGTGTCCCAACGTACCCCGACCTGCTCCTAGCATATGCCGACATACACGTAGTGTACACATAGCGTATGAGGAACGTATGATCCATACATCGACATACGTTGAACATGCACAAACATTCGCGCCTCGATGCACGCCGACATAAGACGACCTATGAGGCCGTATCCCGAGTGTACCCGACGTATATGTAACGTATGACACTGTATGCAGATGTGTTGGTCGAAAATCACAAACGTCGGCATATGCTAAGGCCATACATTGTAGTATGACAGCCCATTTAGTAAGCTGCTATGGTCACAGACAAAGTTAACCAAGAAGTGGTTGGGGGAGCAGGTGCTTGGGTTTTTGGGTGAAGGTGAGGGTGAGGTGGGGGGGGGTTGAAAGCAGGCACGGCGACGCCAGGAGGCCAGAGAAGCTACTTGATACACTATCGGGGCGGGGTGAGGGTGTGAGTGGGGGAGGCAGGGGTGCCGAGAGCAGGCCGCTATGGTTACAGTCAGGGTTATCACAAGTGTTTACATGTGCAGAAACAAGATGGCCCTCACCGTTTTTGTAGTTGTGTGTGTGGTGGTGCTAGGGTGGAGATGCAGTATGGTTGTTAACTAGCAGTATTTTACACACTAGAATCTTTATCGGAAATATAACCCTAACTTCTGTGTGTGGAGGCCGGAAACCACTAATGTATGATATTACTCAAGCGATGATCCGCTTACTGTATCTGCTTACTATATCTGCTTACTATATCTGTTCCAAGAAATATCAAACCCCACAGAAATTAAGTGTGGTAAAGTCTAGTAGGGAGGGGTGGCTGGCTCCTCCTGCTGTGCTGTCTCCAGGTCATCTGCCTGCCACACCCCCTGCCCAGCTCTTTTATTCAGATTCAACACATTCAAAATACAGGTACACAGTTGCTGGGAGTCTCCTCAGTCAGAGAGTGTCACATGGCATTTCATTGGCTGAACCCCTCCAGTCAGTGGTGGGGGGTGGGGTGGGGGGCCAACCCACCCACCCCAAGTCAGATACATATTTTTCCATCAAGTTCACCAATTACACTTATATGGGAATATCAACCCTGTTTATATTGACATAACACCTGTGGTCACCAGTCCCTTAGATTGGGACAACTCCAAAATAGTAGGAGTTTCTACATGCCTTACTTTGAGAATTACATATTTTATCATCTTTAGTTCAGCAAACTGCCACCAGGTGGGGCAGGGAGGGCTCACCACACACACACACACACTCCTCCCACCTCCAGCCTGACACCTGGCTTTGGCAGGTCCTGCAAACACACACACACACAGCCCCCATGCATTGTCACCTGTGTGCTAACATACCATAACAATAACAGGCATACATAAATTCTTGACTTAATTATTATACCCATTATGTGGCATTCTTCACAGACTATTTGTCTGGGTGAAGAAACCAGTCTGCGTCAACTGTATATGCTGCCCTTAGTTTCAGCATTTACCTCCTTTCATACAATATATAATACAAACAGACTTCAATTCAGTAATACATGTAAATATACCAATACAGTCATAATTTTCCAGAGTTCTTATCTCCAGTGGTTATATTTGATGTAGAACCTTAGAACAATCTGATATTAATTATCACTTCACTTAATATACATAATCTACCATGGTTTCACAACTTGGTTTGAATATTATGCATATGTATTTAGCAACATGATAGAATGAATTAGGTATTATTAGAGAGGTTTTATAGTGGTACTTATATAATTTGAATATTATTATAATGACTTTATAGAAATAACTGGATGATTTAAATATGATTAAAACAGTTTTCTCAATGCTTCACATATGAGTTTTATGAAAAGGGGATATTTTAGAATTTATTTAAACTATTATTTATTTATGAACCGGACCTAAAAAGTCGGAATATTTTACATGGTGATCATGTGTGTGTACTGCCAGTGGAGTCGCACTTTGGGAGGGTACCATGCATCTCCTCCCCAGTTCCATTGGTGGCATGGGCAGCCATTCGTCTCAGTCGAAAAGTCCCGTCTACCAGAATCATAGTCATCGGCTTGTTTGTAATAGTCCGTGGTTCTCTGTTTTGTGGTGGCCAGCTGGAACCCGACCGCGCAGGCATCTCGCTGCACATTCTTGATTGCGTACTGGTCCTCCCAGCCTTTGGGCAGCTGGCTATCGTCAATCATCAAAAATACTTGCTCTGACCACATGATGCATGACTCCTACTCCCAATCAAATAGCACGCTTGCTAAATGTTTCTGGTGCTCCCTGAATGGCTCTATCCATGATCGGGTCACAGAGGGGTCCTTACACATACAAAATAAGGCACACAAATATTCCATAAATGTGCTCTCGCCCAACCCTACTTTCTCTTTCCTATCACTGCATATTACTAAAGTGTTTGGCATCAATGAAAGCCTACCTCACTTGGTCACACGGGAGCTGCTTGGGCGGTTAAATAGATGATCGATGGAGCCGTGGTGGTCGGAATCACTGCATGTGGTTGATGGTGATCATTTGCGGCTGGCACGTTTGTAGTTTTGGCGGTGCACGTCGTCACGTTTGTCTACTTGGCGGTGCCTGTCTGATGATCGTGTGCGTTTCTTTATCAGCTCCTGGTTTGGCGGTGGCCACGTGTCGACCACTGTGAAGATCGAGAGCATGATCAGCCTCCATGGCACTGGTTGCGCAATGCGGTTCCCGCCTTTTCCAACGGCTCTGTCTGCCGCTTCTTGGGGTTTTTCCTGCCTCGAGTGTGTCAATGCTTTTTGTAAGAGTTTCTAGGCGATCAGAGAGGGTTTTTTCAATAGTTTTATGGCCCTCTGCATTGGTGCTCGCGATGGGGCTGTCCAGGACCCTATCGGTGTTTCGCACATGTGTGGTTTTTGTCATTCATGTGATTGAAGTTTGATGCTTTAGGCTTGGCAATAACTGAGCGAGGGCGGCCTCTAGCATCTACCAGTGGTGTCGTCTGCTGTAGCGTGGTTTTGCATTTTGGCATTTTTGTCTTCTCGTTCTGCAAATTACGAGTGATCAACCTAACATGGCAGGTGCGTGTCCAGGTGGCAAGTGAGCGAGGGAGCAGTTTGTGTCACGTCAGCAGGAGGACTTTTGATGGAAGAGTGTGCCACCAAAGACGAGTGCCGCCTGAACTGTGTAGGCATTCAGTAGTCGTAAGTTAGTTTGCTTGTGTTCCGACAGGTGGCGACAAAGGTGGTTTCCTACCACTTCCCGTTCCGCCGAGAATTACCCATGTCTGTGCTAACATGACCAATTCGTCTGAAGTATGGAGCTGTTGCTATTTGAAGTGTATTACACCGCCACACAAATAGGTAGCCCTATTTGAACTTTGCAACCTACCGTTAGCTCCTGTTAGTGTGACCCTGTCTTTTTCTAAGTGCCACTATCTAAGAAAAACAGAAATGCATACAAATTAGAAACTAGAAAGATGGTTCATGCACTATCTTCTCATTTAATTCATGGAACCATAAAATCAAAGAAAGAAAAAGGTTCTGATTTGTTTAGTTACCGACCCCCAGCACAATTAAACATCAGCTATTGGTGGGGTGGTTATAAGAATATTTAGGTAATTTAAGCAACAACAAAATAATCAAAGATAGTTGATATACAGATTATCTAGTTCTTGTTTTAAACAAATGTATACTGCAATCACTCAATCAATAGTTCCGTCCTCTAGTCGAGGGTTGGATGCAATGGTTCTCCACTTGTCCCGATGGTGTACTGTTCTGATATACTGTGAATAATTCAAGCATGTCCACTGTGAAATATTTGTAAACCATGATGTTCTTGGTCTCCCTCTCCCTCTGCTGCCATTCACCTTCCCTTCCAACAATGTACAGTATATTGAACTCTGACGAACGATGTGGCCAAAATAAATACGTTTCTTTGTCTGTATAGTGGAAAACAAGCGTTTCTTATTTTTAATTATTCTGAGAACTTCTTTGTTGGTGATCTTCTTTGTCCATGATATTTTCATCATCCTTCGATAAGTCCACATCTCAAATGCTGCTAAACGTTTGTACATTTTCTTAGAGATTGTCCATGTCTCAGCCCCATACATTAGAGTAGACCAGACATAACACTGAAGAATACGCTTCCTTGTTTGTATTAATATCTTACTTGATGTTAACACTCTATACATTTTGGAGAATGTTGTTCGGGCTATTGTTATCCTTCTTTTAATTTCTTCCTCACATCTCCCATCATTTGTAATCTTTTGTCCGAGATATATGAATTCGGATACTTGTTCTATGTTTGTGCCATCTATGGTTATATTGATATTTGGTTTATCTGTCTTTTTACTTATAACCATTGTTTTGGTTTTCCTGGCTTTCATCTTCATGTTGAATAGTATTCCAGCTTTATTGAGTCTGTTCACAATATCTTGTAGGATTTTCTCACTGTCTGCTAGTATTACCTCATCGGCATATCTAAGATTGCTAACTTTCATGCCAGCTATTGTCACTCCCTTGCAATCTTCAATGTGTTAGTGTTCTGTACTCAGTACACAATGTTGGTTTTGGCTTCTTTGGGAGTCGTACAAATATGGATTCATTCATATTCAATGGTATAAATCCAGTCTCATAAATGTCATTTACTAGCTGATGAATGATTTGAATCCCCACTTTATCTAGTCCTTTTATCATTTCTGATGTTATCTGGTCACTTCCAGGAGCCTTACCTGACTTTAGATCATTGATAGCCTTCTCAACCTCTGATACTAATATAATATTCCCATCTTCTTTCTCAATTGTGGGTGGGTTCCCTCTGCAATGAAAATACCAAATACACTGAATTTGAAATAAATAAATAATTGTATCCCAGTAATCCTCAATTTATCCGACAAACTCACAAATCTGATATTTGGCATTGTGAATAAACAAAAAAGCTCCTGCCCTAATACTTGCCATATCCTAACAACGACCAGATGGGGTGGTGGAATGAGTTGAGTGTCCTTCCTCTGGTTTGGGAGATCAGGGGCTCTGAACCCATGAGATTGTGGGTTCGAACCCTGGTCGAGTCAAACCAATGACTTAAAAATTGATACTTGTTGCTGCCTAGCCTGGCACTCGCCATTCCTAGGATTGGGCAAGGACTGGTTCACTCAGTGTAAAGATAATGTGCTGGCGGCCTGATTTCCCAGTGGGGCAGCACTATAAAGACGCCATGACTGCGCACTATCACAAGTCGGTACCCATCCTGATATGACCTTAGATGTTGCTAGGATGTAAAACAACAACAAACAAACATCCTAACAATGCTGAATGCTAGGCTATGTTGGTTGGTTGGTTGTTGGAGTTTTACGTCCTGGTAACATCAGGACGGGATATGTAGTAACAAATATACATTTGGTCAGCTTTTGGTTCATTGGTTTATCCACCGGGAGATTGATCCCACGGCCTCCGGCCGAGATAGTGAACACTCTACCATCTACTCCATCTCACTTGGGAGAGTTGTTACGCGTGCTTCGTCACACATGGATTCACTCACTCATTGACCTATTCTCTCGTACGAACACACACCTCCATTCCAAATGGAATGCACCTCTTTTGTTGTTAGTGATGAATTTATTTACCCTGCTTATAACGGATAAATGTGTTAACACTTATTTTCACTGCTGGGCAGCACTAATCCAATTTGATTTAAATCTTCTGAGTTTTGTTTTAGTAACTTGATTCAATTCACCGATGTCAGGCTTGATCATTGGGGAAAGACTGACAAAAGAAAGGCTGCTGCTGAATGAATTTAATAAATGTATGGATTTTGTATTTACAGTGCCAATAGACCATTACATGAGGGTAGAAGCAGTGATGATGACTTTGTGGAATACCTCCAAGGTCTTCCGGTAGGTTATTCATATATAGCATTTAGCGGTATCTATGAACACTAGTAAAATATACTGGATAACTCAACCAACTAGAATAAAAGCCGATCTATGTTAGATGTTGCCATTAAGCCAGTGCATTCATGAGCATTGGCCATGATCATAGTTTAAATGTGTCATCCTTGTTAGTTGCGCCATACAGGCACCACACATTTAAATTGCTATGCACTATTCAGAATTAATTTAATTTAATTAATGTATTTTGCTTATATATTTTACAGAGGAGCAGACAAAAGCGGCAGCTTTCATATCCAGGTAATTTTGAATCTCATTCAATGCTAGATCTGGTGTTGAATGACTTCAGCTAATAAGGAGCTACATTCACTTTTTGTTAGCTTATTCATTACAACATTCATGAATAAATAGGTTCTATCTGGGATATCAATGCAATAAAGTTGGATATATACCAACAAATATATCGCGATCCAAAAAAAAAAAAAAGATTACCACAAGCCCCAACTAGTGACAGGGATACTAAACAACCCCATAGAAAGGGTGTTGGAAGGCTGGATAATGGAAAGAAGCACATGATCTTTTAATGTAAACTGTTAAATACAACCTACTCTTCAGATACATAATATCTATCATATCCCGATACATTTAGGATGAATGGTTTATGAAATCATGTAGATTATTATACTTTAAGTCGAAGTGACAGCTTTCTGTGGCCACCATCGTGTTTGTTTCTTCTGGTTGTTTGTTTTAATAATTTCAAAGTTCCTCCACTGTACGTCAATACAGATAAACATTGAGCCCTGGAACAAGGATCTCCATATATTATTTATAGTTGATTCATACCAAGGCAGTTATTGCTGAGATTTAGACAGGGTTGTCATTCACCGATACTCCGGATAGAGGTGAAGGTTTTAGCCATGTAGTTCCAATCCAATTAAATATAACTAGTAGTAGTAGGCCTAAGCTTCAGCCTGGTTAGGTCTATGCATAGGGGGAAATCTCTATATCCGACACCTCTATGCCAACATAAACCAACCATATATTTGAGTGTTTATAAGAAGAACTGGACTGTATGGCCTCATACCTAGGTTTTGTGAGTTAACTTTTGCTGTCATTTTATACAAATTTAACCACTTTTAAATTACATCTGAGATCATTGTTGCTGTCATTTGACAGAAGTCTGATACTTTCATTTGTAGGGATATAAATGTGATTACCAACACCGACAGCTAGAATACTGGTGGATGAGTGGAACACTTTATCATCTAATACTGTGAACATTTTAAGGAACAGATTAGACCCTATTGTAAAGACATGAGCATGTAGTGTCTTTATCTTGGTTCATTTTGAACATTCAATCCACAGTATATAGTTATGATTAAGTAACTAGAAGACTCTGTGCAGGTAGGATGGATGTTGGCCGGAGTGCGGGCCGGGGTGAATGCACAGAAGGGGATGATATCTGTGGGTGTGTGGGTACTGATTGTACTGATTGTGCTGATTCGAAAGAGTTAGAAATACATGGGAATAGCTACTGGTAAATATGATACAGGGAAGGATGACTCGGTTGGTGTTATCTTGAGTATGTGTAAACACATTGAAGGATGCATGAGGTGGAGCTGAGGACATGACCGTCCCGAAGGATGCATGTAGGGGAGATGAGAACACAGTAGTCCAAAGGCAAAGTGGTAAACAGAAGGGGGTATATAAGGGGAGTGTAGACCCATAGAAAGCCAGTTCCACACTGAAGCTCAAATGACGATGGTGATGTTCATTCCTTGGGGAACTCACTGGGCAACAAGCAGCAGCAGACGTGGATATGCAGTAGCATAAGCCAAGTAGCAGCATAGGCAGGGTTATGCAGGAGCATAATCCATAGAGACATGAGATGACTCAGTAAAGTGAACCCGCAACCCAGTGGCGACAGCTGAAAGGGGATGTGACTTTAGACTATGTTAAAGAGAAAAGGGGAGCACTTTATAAACCAAAGACGGTTTCCTGTGTCTTTATTGAAGACCAGCATACAGGACACTTTCTATTACCACATTCCTGATGATTTCATTGTGAATCATTGTGAATAAATATCACAAACGTTTCACTTTAAATGTGGCCTTTGCTGCCGACATGGTATTCAACCATCATCATCGTTATTTTCGATTATATTGAGTTTCCAAAATACCCTGCTGCATGCCATCTACCACTAGAAGAACAGACACATTATCCGAAATGCGTAATATTGCATTTGATTTACGGTGTGTGTGGGCGGGGGGGGGGGGGGTGAAGGAACTGCCCCAGCTGTTCTACTTTCCTCCTTCCAGACTCTCGCCTCAGGCCTTGCTGACCCTAGGCGCCACCTATCACCTCCCACTGGAATCTGCAGCCATGCTTGGTTGTTTGTCGTTGTTTTATGTCCTAGCAACATCTATCAGGATGTGTACCGACCTCTTCAGTGTGCACTTATGGTGACTTTATACCATTGCCCCACTAGGAAACCAGGCTGCCAGCACCATTACCTGACATCCCACTCAGTCACATTATCCTGACAATGAGCCAACCTGTCCTTGCCCTATCCTATTAATGCCTAGCACCAGGCTACGAAGTGAGAAGTATCAATCTTTAAGTAATTGATTTGACTCGACCAGGATTCGAACCCACAAACTCATGGGTTCAGATCTCCCGATCTCCCAAAACAGGAGACGGACACTCTACTCATTCGGCCATCACGTCTGGTCGCAGCCACGCTTGCAGTCAATTGGGGACATTTAGCATAGTTACTTTTTCCGACGATAGGTGGCGCATTGGTACTAGTGGACCTAAATGGAGATACATGCAGTCAGTTTGCAGAACCATACCATTACTTTGTCAGTACACACGATCATACTGTCACAATGTTAGTGACCGGAACTACAGTCAGTATGCTGGACTACAGTCAGTACACAGGACCAGATTGTCAGATTGTCAGTATGTCAGTACACTGGACAAGTCAGTATGCAGGCTACATTCAGTTCTCAGGACCATATGTCAATACACTAGACTAGTCAGTACATAGGAATACAGTCAGTACATAGGACTACAGTCAGTACACAGGACTATGCTATCAGTACTCCAGTACTCAGGACTACAGTGAGTACACAGGACTACAGTCAGTGTGTCAGTACCAGTATGCTGGGCTAATCAGTGCACAGGACTATGGTCAGTACTCAGGACCATACCATCAGTATGTCAGTACAGCAGACTACATTCAGCACACAGAACCATACTGTATGTGTGTCAGTTCACGAGACTAGTCAGCACACATAACCATACCATCAGTATGTCAGTACACAGAAGTAGTCAGTACTCAGGACCTTACCATCAGTATGTCAGTACACTAGACTAGTCAGTACAAGGACAACAGTCAGTACACATAACAATACCATCAGTATGTCAGTAGATAAGACTATACTGTCAGTATGTCAGTACTACAGGCAGCACAGAATACCATACAGTCAGTATGTCAGTACACCAGACTACAGTCAGTAGTCAGGACCATTCCATCAGTATGTCAGTACAATGGTCAGTACTCAGGACTATACCATCAGTATGTCAGTACAGAGGACTAGTCAGTTCAAGGACTAGAGTCAGTACACATAATTATTCTGTCAGTATTTCAGTACACAATACTACAGTAGGTACACATGACTAGTCAGTACACTGGACAATCCTGTCAGTATGTCAGTACACAGGACAATACTGTCAGTATGTCAGTACACAGGACACCCCTGTCAGTATGTCAGTACACAGGACTCGTCAGCATACAGGACTACAGTCAGTACACCAGACTACAGTCAGTACACCAGACTACATTCAGGAGACAGGACTACACCGTCAGTATGTCAGTACACAAGAGTAGTCAGTAAACAGGACCACACCATCAGTATGTCAGTACACCAGACTACAGCCAGGAGACAGGACTACACCGTCAATATGTCAGTACACAGGAATAGTCAGTATACAGGACCATACTGTCAGGCCCACTAGTTCAGTAGTGATGCCATCGGCAATTGTTTGAACTACAGAATCACAATGTCACCCATTACATCACTCCTCCAACTGACAAGACATCAGGGCCGACTTCTGTCCCCACTTAGCCTAGGGCTCTTGTTCGTTTCCTTCTTGTTCCTTGTCCTGTGTTCCCTTCTCTTGTATATGTTTGTTCCTTCTAGCATTAGAGGGCTAGATGGCACTTATTAATTAAACTCCTTTTACCTTCACCTCGCATTCCTCCCCTTTTTTTGCGAATCACACATGGTTATGATCAGATCCTTTTTTTTCCTGGCCAACTTGCATAGTCCGAATGGTTGTTTTTTTGCTGGCCAACTATTTAGGTAAAATTGCATAGTCGGAATGGTTGTGAGGTTCTAGCATTTTCTGAGATAAGTGCATAAAGTTGATCATTATAATCTGCTTTACTTTAGTTTGAAGAACATGCATAATTAATGTTGACAAACATGTCAAAATACTGGCATTTGACTTATTTAGAATTCATCAGACAATGACACTTCTTTGTAGTCATTTTGCTACATTATCTCATCTTGTAGGTTGCAGGGTTTATTCCCCGTGGCTACGCACTCCTGGAGAGCTCAGATCGCCAAACTTCCCGAGCAACTACCCGAATAATGCTAAGTGTGACTGGAGCATATTAGCGCCTGCTGGCCAGGTGAGTGCAGCAACATTCTGGCAAAACATTGTTGTCGCTCCATGTCAGATACAGTACAATGTCTATTTCTGTCAAATCATGGTCAGATTTGCACACCACTTAGTGCATATTTAGATATTAGAGAACATTAAAGGATATTATTTGCAGAGACATCTAGTGAATTTGCATTTTACTTCATATATATATAGCTAGTATATGGATATATGGGTATACATTTTTGGTTTGAGGTTTATTATTATTATTACTATTAATACGTTATGATATTGTTTATTGTCCAATAAGGGACGGATCTTTTTGATCCAAAAGGTCAATGAGTCAACACCTGCCAAGGTATCATAACAGCACAGTGCCGGCGCAACGCCACACACCAGGATTCAATCGGTTGGTGTAACACTATTAGTGCCATTGTATGGTACGGTAATAGTCCTAATTGTTGTGCGTTTGTGAGTCAATGCCGAAAACCAAGCCTAGGCTGTCAGGTGACAGCATATGCCATGTGCAAACTAGAGTGACAAGATTGGTGTACAAAGAAAATGGCCATGGCTCCACCCCCTACGCCGCAAAAAGATACGGCAGTACATGAGGAAACGGACGACGAGAGCCTCATGACAGAGTTCGGGACCCTCTCTCTGGACGAACAGGAGAGGGCAATAGCGGCAGACATTGAGTGACTGCAGCAGGAAGACCGCAAAGCATGGCTTCATGTGGAAAGACAAAAGTTGCTGGGTCGACGAGTTGTAAAAATATATGGATTTTGGGTTTGGAATTATATATTGAGAGAGAGCCTTATTATCCTCGGGCGACGGAGTGGAGACCAAGGTTATGTAATAATAAAGCAATGGGTTCTCCACTCACTGTATGACATATTAAGCTATGTGAAGTATATGTTAGTACATAGTGCTCGAGATTGTGAACAGATGTTCCTATATAAGAGACAGTTAATGTTGGTGAAATGTCCCTCTATGCACCAGTAAGGGTGCAAGTGGAGGAAAAGGACATTTTTAATATATATATATATGTTGTAACTGTCTGCAACTACCTGTTACCACAGGGCCGATGGGAAAGCACACCAGCCTCATCTGCATACAGTATGGACACCACCTACAGCTGGGTTGAGTGACAGCCACCCATCCAAGAGGCGTCGCCAACCAGGATGTGGAGGGTGTCTGATTGGCTGGCTGTGGGATGCCCAGTCTCCTGCACTCCCTTGCCCCACCTGATCACCCTAGCCTCACTTTGATATTGATTATTCTAGAACACTGCTCCAGACACACTGGGCAGCAACACACTACTCCTGACTCTTGAGTGAGACACATTATATCTTGAGCAGGGATCCAGACACTCTGTCTGATGCTCCACCTTTCCTATACATACAAATTGAGCTGTGTGCAACAACCATAGGACTCCGGTTCAATGGGCTGCAGGCACTTAGTCATAGATATGCTAAAGAGCAATGAGACTCTGTGTGGACAGAAGGTAAGGGGTCAGGGTGATAGGTCACTAGTAGGTGAACAGGAGTTGATGCCAATAAAGCACAACTTCTTCACTGTCAATCTTTCGTGACTTGTCTTCCCTTTCTTCCTTATGAGTTTGTACTAGGGGCATCAGGTGTGAACAGACTGGGGAGAGTTTATAGTATCTCTGGTGCTCAGACGGCTGGGCAACCAGAAATGTTATAGAGTGAAGGATATGGCAAAGGGGAGGGCAGAAGACAAGATGATGGCCATGGCCGACACATATGACCTCCCCTCAAGGTCACTGGAGGAACAAGGACACAACCGCAGGAAGCTGACGGAAACGCAGGTGCATGTGGCGTACGGCATGGGCCGTTCCAGTTCAAAATGCCGGCAGCGGCAGCAAATGTACATCTTCAGTGAGACAACAAAGACGTAAGTGGGCGTTAAAAAGCTACATTGTCGGGTCGAAATCCTTAGAGAAATTAAATGCGTACAAACTCATTGAGGCTGCTGTACGCTGGATAATTGAGATACCTAGCCAAACCGTAGCCAACTACGAAGCTTTCATCCAGCATATTGGGTTCCTATGCAACAGAGCAAAGTCAGAATAGTTCACAAACCCATATCATGATCTGTTTATTCTTACAGTGCCCTGTTTATTCTTACAGTGCCCAGTGGTATTATCAGTGACAAAGATTACAGATTTGTCCCTCCAACTTTCTGCCCAACGTGTGGCAGCACTAACGACCCCCTACATGTCCCTTACATTTATGTGTGCGTCCTTGCACACCTCGTTAGTGTTGGCATGATGATGACTGATTTGAGCCATTAAGTCCGGAGAAGCATCGGGGTTGAAAACCCCCCGCAGCAGTAATTTGTAAGTGTGGTGCCAAAGCTGGAATTGGATGTATCGGAATAGACCAAAATACATTCGGCATGATGGGTGTTGAGACGATCAACAAAACTCAGCCACCAGGCTACTTCCTCCCTGAACCCTGTATTTTAGCGAAACTGGTAGTATCGGCGCTTGAGCGTTCTGATAGCATCGTAGACCCAGCTACAAAAGGAGTGCTCACCTCTGACAACTGTGGCGCAGTGCGCCAAGTGCCCATCCAACCTTTCTAAGTCTTGACGGGTCCCTTTCCACCTGTTCAAAAAAGAAATGAGATGAGCTTTGAGTTTCCTAATCTTATCCTCCGGCAAGAGCAACTGCATTTGGACGGTATCAATATCTATTCCCAGAAAGCGAGTGAACTGAGCTGGGGAAGTTATTTCAGCAAAGTTAATACAAAATCCCAACTGTCTGAGCACCCGAATGATTGTTACTTGGGATTTTGAGCATGCGTCCCATGACATGCCGGATATGTTCATGGAGGTTAAAGACATACATTCTGATCATAAGTTCATCTACACAGATGGTTCTTACAAGGATGACAAGGCTGCAGCGGCAGCTGTCATGGGCAAGCACACCTTCTCGGAGCGATTACCAAAGGGTGCTTCGATATATTCAGCAGAGCTTGATGCCATACTCTTAGCAATGGACCATGTAGAAACCTCTTTCCATTGAATATTTGTGATATGTTCGGATTCAAAATCATGCCAAAAGCTATTCAGAGCAAGGATTGGAAGAACCCTCTGATCCGCAAGATTTTAGAAAGGCTACATTATTTATGTTCAGGACTTCACAAAAGTGTGCTTTTTTATTGGGTGCCGAGTGATGTTGGCATTTGAGGAAATGAGGCTGCAGACGTGGCTGGCAAAGAAGCTCTTGACAAATGCATTACACCTCTTCCCATTCCTCACACGGACCTCAAAAGGTACATCAGTGCACTCATAAGGAAAAAGTGGCAATTACAATGGGATGAAGCTGTCATGAACAAGCTTCATGCAATTCAGCCCACATTTGGCAAATTTTCAGGTGCTTGTCATAGAAATAGACACGAAGAGACCATTGTTGCAATTATGCGAATTGGACATAGCTATTTGACTCATAGTTACCTTTCTAAAGCAGAAGACCAGCCAGAATGCATACCATGAGGAGACCTCTGACTGTGAAACATATTTTGATTGAATGCATTGACTTTGCAAATGTTCGAGCACAGTATTTTAATGTAGGAAGTATGAAATGTTTATTTGACACTGTTAGTACTGCCCTAGTTTTATCGTTTTTAAAGCACATTGGACTGTTTAACCTGTTTTAAGACATTTTGATGGCATTGTATAGCCCTTAATGTGCTGATATGCTGTTAAGCATTTATTCATTCATTCATTGCGTCCCACGAAACACCGGATATGATGAAGTCATCAAGGTAGTTTACTACCCGATCAACCCCATGCCTTTTACATGAACGAACGATGAAATTACTAATTCTCGTGAAAATAGATGAGCTCGAGGAGAGCCCCATGCACATTCTGTTATCTACGAAATATTTTATTCCACTGCAGCCCCTGTCGCCCTCTATCAATGGGATGTATAGACACGGCTCTGTAGACATTTTTTATGTCCACCACAGCAATGTAATCCAATGGAAGCATATTATCTACAAGGTCATCGATGCCCCTATAGGAAAATGTCTAGCAAACCTTGTCAACATACGCATTCACCAAACTGCCAAGTGGCTTGGAACAGTCTATCACACATCTTAAACCATTACCCGAAGATTTCGGTACACAGAAAATATTATGGGTACACAGTGGAACTTCCGCTGATTCTGAAATACAACCATTATACACTTTGGTAGATGGCTGATCTGAAATAAAGTTATAGTGCTCCAAAGAGCGAACGGGCTTATTAGTGCTGTGATAATTAGGGCCACAGTCATAATTGATCATATTTAACCCAAATATAAAGCCTTTCAATAAATACTCCCAATCCATATGATGGCTGCCAAATAGGAAAATGTTCTGAAAAAACGTGGCATGGCTGCAACTGAACAGCATTATTGGCAATGGTATGATTACAATGGCAAACGCCCTTAAAGCAAAGCAAAGTAACGGTGAATTCAACACAACAACATTTATTCAAGTGGTCAACTACATGCAATTTAAAACAGTATGAGTCAATAGTTACCATTAACCAATTACATAACAATTCAGTCCAATTTGTTAAACATTCTTCAGTCCAATTTTTTTAACATTCTTGCCAATAAATGTCTGGGACAGTATCGAATGCTATGTCAACCGAGTCTGTAGAAGTGTGCGTTCCCTGACCCTCAGGTGTAGGCTCAGTGCCGCTCTGGTGCTGCAGTGGAGTGCAATCAGCGACCACTGCGTCTAATTGGCCGTTAATTGGCCATGACTGGGGGCGGGGCCCAGTATAACACTAGCATCGGTGCATTCAAGATTGCCACTAGATCATTCTTTTTTGCAACAGTCATGCATGTGGCTTTTAGAACCGCACTTCCCGCACCAATGGCCATAACGGCAAGCCTGTTCGTCATGGGGACAACTCTCCTCACTAATGAAGTTGCAGCAAGGCCTTGTCCCATCTTTAGTGTATGGCCTTCATCCTCCTGACCTCTTGGATTGACTAGAGCGATTCGTTTTAAAGCAATCAAACGCATAATATCAAAGTGGTAATTCAGAGTTCCCGGGGTTAAAGGCCGAGTCACTTCCTCAGCTACTAGCCTATGTACTCCCAAATCGTAATTCATGTGGACTGTTGCAATAAATCGGTCCGACTTCGCTCTCCCTGCCAAGTATGCCAAATGCCATGCAAATCTTCTATAGTCTCTAATGTCTGAATCTTTTGTATGCAGCATCCAATAGCAGTTTGCTTCTGTTCGCTTGTACCCAGATAATTCACGCACAGCCATTTTATCTTTGGTATATCGCTGAATGGACCACTTACTTTGGAGTCTCCTTTCTCTGCTATGTGTGCACTCTGAAGAGGAGCATGACCAGCTGTGCCTCCTATGGTGCCAGCAGCATCTCGATGGGCTCCTCCCACGGCTGTCCCCAGACTTCTGCACTGGTGTTGTCGGGTGCTGTCGGGTGCTTGCCGAAGGCGTCTCATGATGCTTCCGAGGTTGTGTGCAATCCCTTGACGCACTCTGCCGTCCCCTACGTTGCACGCTCCTCCTGCCGGTTCTCGACATGCTCCTCTGGCGATTGGTGGAGCAACTTCTCCTCCAGCATCTTGATACACCCCCCCCAGCCTGCTCCGCGACTTGATGTGTTTGCTTCTGCCATCTCCTGATGCATGCCTGTCCAGCCTACGCAAGTAGAAACGAAACAGCTCCCGCTCTATTTTGTCTGTTTTCTCCGCAATGACCGCCTTGCACTTCTTCTCGAGAGGACAAAGTCGCTCCAGAACAGAAATTTGTCTCGCTTAAACCGACAACAAATAACAATAATTGGTCTGAGTTCTTTATATATGGCTCCGGCATGAGCAGAGTAGTTCTTTATATATTCTCTGCCCACCTTTACAGAATTTAAACTGGTAGTGAAGGGAAGGGTTCCCTGCTAGGTCTGTGGTTATATTGTCGGTCCCTGGGGTCGCCATAGATGATTAACGGCACAGCAAAGCCAAATGCGACTCGGACAGGTTCAATTTGAGCAATAATAAATCAACCAAGTCGGTGAAAAACCCCTTCACCAATTATTATACGTGCTTGATACATATATAATGCATTACGTGTTCTATAAATTACAGCCCATGATGTGTAGGTCTAACTCAGATTTGTCGATTACATATCCATATATATATATATACATAGAGAGAGAGAGAGAAACTGTTATTTGACTTCATCCAATTTCGGAAATAACACCAGAATACAGATAAAGCTGTTGAATTATTGTCTTCATTATCCCAGAAACATAAGCTATGCTATGTTTGTGTGATATATTCAATGGTTCATATTCATTACTGGAAGGCAATTTTACTATTTATGCTGGATTTGGTAAATGTCATCAATAATAGTTATAACTCATATAGAACAAAAGATCTGTACGGTTTTTATTTTGGTTCAAGTATTTATTCATTGAATAATATCTCTTGTCAGCGCCAGAGCGCTGGTCATCCGGCCGTACAGTACAATTCCTTAATACATAAAACATAACAGTGTAAATTGAGACATGGCATACAAACACCACTACCGTCCCTTACCCCCGCCCCAAAATAAAACATAAACAAAATACAAACACCACCACTGGCCTTTTACAACCAACTTACATAGTCATAGGCAGCTTCGTCACTCATTACTGAACTTGAGTATTTAGCGTTTGTACATTGGAAACAAACTGCTCTTTCAGAGCTATTCAGGACAGGAGATTGTCATCAGTAGGTTTAACTGTCTACTTTGTCTTATTTTTGTCTTGCAGAGAATTGTTCTCAGTATCACCTCATTCAACCTTGAAAGCTCAGATTCATGTAATGCTGATGATATCCTCCAGATTTTCAATGGTTTTGCTCTATACAAAATCCGGGTAAGGAACTTGTGTGGAAACGTCTATCCCAGAATTATAGTCTCATCTGGACCATTCACTGAAGTTTAGATCTAACAGACAAGGACGTTATGGTGGATTCAAGGTAAGATTCTTATATACAGATATGTCTTTGATATTGAACATTTATACTGCCTATCATGGTTAGGTCGGAATAGTCTTTTCTTCAGCATTAGACATTCGATCAATTGAAAGCGTGAGTATACGCTGTTACCAAACCAAGGGAATTTTAACCTCCCACACCACATAGAGATTGTATAAGAGCAACTGGCCTTTGATGACGCTGTAAGTTATACACAGCAGTGGAAATCCAAAATGACAGAGGTGATGGCACGGAAAATTGAACCATCAAGCTTCATATTAGGAGTCTGATCTAGAAAAAAAGTCAGATACTCTAACCACTCCGCTACAGAGGACACCACTTGAAGAAGTTTCGAAAGAAAATGCTGAAATGAATTAATCAAGCATAGGCCAACATGCCATTTAATTTGGTTTTAATTTGTTCCCATATTATTCCCATTATGTCAAATTGCTCTCACAGTATTTGGGTTAGTTATGAACATGCACGCAAAACTCACAGGATATCTGCGCGATTTCCATTTACTGCAGCAAGAAGAATATCCACCTCCTTAATAATCTGATAATACAAACCTTAATTTAGAATGCGGGACATCATGATGATGACATAAAATACAGATTGATTCATATCCTGCTGAGTAATATCTAAATTCTATGCTAGCCAGATGTACTTTTAACAGTTTAAAAAAAGAATTGATTTTTTTTAAATAAGGGGCGGGCGATTTTTCAGGCATGGGCGGGGACAATCACTATTTTTGTTTTGTTTGCCTAAGTGGTAGATAAGTGCACGGCTCTATGTCTCACCTTGCTCTATGTCTCACCTTGCATGACAAGGGCATATATAGAATCCAGGTTATAAATATTTGCTTGATTATTTACTTATTATGCTTATAATGATCATAAAAATCGCCAACTGTATGTTCCCTTTCTTGCATGCAGATACGATACAGTTTCCAGCCTAGTAATACTACTGGTAAGTTAAAAGGTTGTTTCTTTGTTTGTTGTTTTATCTCCTATCAACATCTAAAGTCATTTCAGGACGGGGAGTTACAAGCTCTTTTCAATAAATACTACAATACAAATGCATACCAGAAATAGTGATGCTAAGCAGAGTTACTGTTTATTGATCAAAGTAAATTTACAAACTATTTAATCCACAGTCCCTCTCTTTATGTGAAGAATCTCGCTACAACATCACATCTGATAGTGAAATTCTGTCAACTCCTAACTACCCACAGAACTATCCTGATAATACTGATTGTGTATGGGATATCACAGCACCGTGATCTAGAAATTTGTTTGGATTAACCGATGATTGGTTTAACCAAGCTTTGGCTTTGACTTTGACTTTGAGTAAGTGTGTATTGCACATATGTAGGCTAACATACAATGTATGTGGACACTTTAAACAACATTTTTGTATGTATGTACAGTATATCCCCGTTAAACCAAGCTCGGTTAAACCAAACGATCGGTTAATCCAAACTTTTTTTCGGCGGCCCGGAAAAATACTACCATTTATCATATAAAAAAGTTAGTGGGGTCATATATGACCTTATAACCACATGAAAGTTTGGTTTAACCATACTGGAGTGGCCTGGGTTCCGACAATTTTGTTTGGATTAACCGATAATTTGGATTAACCAACTTTTTTGGATTAACTGATCAACTTTTAAAGTCTCTTAATCTACATGATTTTGATCAATTATTCACACCAAAAGTAGCTGGTTATGATAAAGAAACACTTGAACTATATATTTAGTACTTGAGTTTATAAATGCTATAACATTTTACTCTATAGGGTTGTCTAGAAGTTATGTCAGTGCTGCTGGACTAACTACAGCACAGCACGAGCAACTAAGCTCAGCACACTCCCCCCAGATACTCGGTTATACAAACTGAAACTCCATCTGTGTGTTTCTCTTAGGACAAAATGCATGTGGTCCTGGTCGTCCCAGCATTGTCACGCTGTCTGAGGGTGCAAATGAAATGATTCAATCTCCGGGAAATCTTGTAGCCTACCCACACAATGCTCACTGCCAGTGGAAAATCATTGCACCTGAAGGCAAGGTATGGTTTGTTTGATGGTTGGGGTTTTATGTGCTAGCAAGATATATGGTCATACCTGAACAGGTAGTACTCACTTGTGAACATGCACACTCATGGCAACTTTATAGGTGCTGTCCCACCTGGTGATCAGGCTTCAGGCGTCATGACCTGATATCCCACTCAGTCACATTATCCTGACACTGAGCTAATTACCAGTCATTGTGTTATCTTAGTAATGCCGACCGTCAGGCTAGGTAGTGTCAAGTATCAATTTTATAAGTCATTATTTTGACTCGGCCGGGATTCAGACTCTCGACCTTCCACATTGGAAGCATGCACTCTGCCGATTCAACCACCATGTTTGGTCTGACTGCAATATATTTCTCTCTAAATATGCACAAGTTTCAGGCCATCAGCTATGCCTGTAGATAATTAGGTGTGAACCTAGGTCATCAGCAGGCAATCACTGTAAAAGAAACTTGATCATATAGAAGTGGACTTGCAATTGAATGCAAGATCCTTCATTCCAAGCCCACAATGACTACTGTATTGTCGTATGTCATTCTTATATTTACAGAGAGTTCAAGTCCACTTCAACTCATTTGATTTGCAACACTCTCCAACATGTGGCGATGACAAAGTGGAGATATTCGATGGATCAACGACTACCAGCGATAACTTTGGAAAATTCTGTGGCACTGAAACACCTCCTAATGCCTTCAGTCCTGGTAATATCATGATGGTAAGCCCTTATTAGACCAAATCAAAAATGAAAAGTGGTGATCGTCCTGGCCCGTGCCCGAAAAATCACTCGGCCCTAAATTTGTGTTTTAGCAGTTAAAAATGCATCAGGCTAGCAGCAATTCAACTTTCATATACATTTTTAAGTCATTGGTTTGACTCAGCCAGGGTTCAAACCCAGGAGTTTGAATCCCATCACCAGCACAGGAGGCGGACACTCAACTCATTCAGTCATTGTGTCTGGTTATGTATTACGTCTATGTCAACCCTAATTGTTATTTCAAAAGGATGATCACCAACCTTTTAATATTGTATTTGGCCTTCGCACAAATATTCTTATTTCCATTGATAGATTCTAGTCAATAGTGCTGGCTAAATGATATATTTATATGATTTGGTTGGTTGGTGGAGTCCTAGCATCATCTGAAGTCATATCAGGACGGGTACCGACTTGTGACAGTGTGCACTCATGGCAACTTTATAGTGCTGTCCCACTTGGAAATGAGACCGCCACCATCATGCCCCGATATCCCACTGAGTCACATTATCCTGACACTGAGCTAACCAGTCCTTGCCCTATCCTATTAATGTCAAGCGCCAGGCTAGAAACCAACAAGTATCAATTTGATATGGCATTGGTTTGACTCAACCGGGAACTGATCTCCCGATCTCCCACATTCCAGGCCCGCGCTCTACCGATTCGGGAACCACACCTGATATACATGCTGTATAAGAATTATTCAAGTATAATAATCCAGAATATCCCTCCTTTCCCCCATCACTCACAGAGTTTCATGGACTGATGGCGTCAGTCCTGGTCATCTACTGCTCCAGCCTCCCCAACCCCAGCTCCGATGGTGGCACCACCACCCCTGCACACTGTAGCCGCCACTCACTGAACCACATTGCCTATTTGTCATTTTATGTGTGATTGATCATGTTGACTTATCAATATGTGTAATTAAGTGAGACAGAATTATTCACTGTGCTACATTTAAGTTGATGCCTGAAATAGGCATATGCACTTACTGGTGTGAGAGGGTGTGGGATTTTGCTTTGTCAACATCGGAAAATGAAGCAAGGTGTCTGAGATTTAGAGAACAGCTTGGATATGTTCCATGATCTATCACAATTTCTACATCAAACGCACGTCCCATATTCAAACAGGTTGCCTAGTCAGCTGTATTCTTTCCACTATGCATTCTGTTGTTAATGCCAATAACTTAATTAAGGGAACATAACAATGGTGGGTGCATGTTCTACAGACCTAAATTTTTAATTTAAATCACCTTTTCAAGAGTAGGCAGCATAGTACACTGGTGCTTAAACAATCTGAGCAATAGCTGCTTCAGTAGGAAGTAGGCCTAACTATAAACAACCAGTGTTTTTCTGTATTGGCGTAGACTTGAGAAATTGGGAAAGAATGCAAAAACCAAACAACAACAAAAAGGAATATACCGGCCACAAAAAGCTGTCAATTTTACTTTTAAATTCTATTAATCTGATTTTTGTTAATTATTCACCACAAATGCAGCTGGCTATGGTAGATAAGTATTTCAACAATATATTTAGCATAATAGATTATACATTTATGTGATTATTCCCATAACTGAGCCTCCCAACAATTTGTCTAATGGGTTGCTCAGCAGCCCTCTCACAGAGATGTTTCTTTAGCTGGTTAGTAGAATGGTTTGTTTATTCTGTTAGATAGAGTGTGGTTAGCTTGTAGGGTTATGCTTAAAAGGTTAATTCCTCAGGTGTGTTTTTTGACTACACAAAGTAGTTTGAGTAAGTAGGTTGTTAGTAATGATGGCATAAACAATGCTTGGAGGATTGTACGTTTCAGACATTTAGTTGTCTAGTACAGACTTTATTAGTGTCTATGTTTATAGAAAGACCCTATAATACCAAGACAGCTCAGTTAGCCCGTACTGTGTAATCAAAATGATCAAACTAACCACTTGGTGCACTGGCTCTTCCCCAGCTAAACAGATGCTATATTATATGCACAAATGTATATATGAATGTGAAAGATGTGCGATGATGGCTACGAGGACGACGATGATGTGTGCCTGTTCGGAGCAAACCCATATCGATGTGTATTCACGGTCACCCGTCTCATGCATGATATAACCGTATGGCGTTGAGGCGGGTAATGTCGAGGCGGGAAACATCGAGGTGGGTAACATCGAGGCGGGTAACGTCAAGGCGGGTGAGGTCAAATAGGATAAAGTTGAGTCGGGTAAATTTGGGTCGGGTAAACTCGGGTCAGGTTGGTCGTAATGCGAAGCCGCCTTCCAGACCTCACCTATTTTCTACTTTGGCTCACCTCGGACCTACACACCATGCCAGGAAAGGGAAAAGGACGGAAGGGCCCCCGGGCAGCCGCCCACGGCACCCCGGGACCGGCTACCACCCCGAGGCGGGACGAGTCACCCCCCCTCCGCCCCGGCGACTCCCTCCTCGCCGGGCGCCTCGCGCCGCGCCTCGGGCATCGACGCCATCCTGGAGGAACTGCAGCGCATCCGGCTGGAACAACGCCAGTCGACCGCGGACCTCCACGCAAGGATCGACGACATCCAGACCGGGGAGGCGCGGCCCGTCCCCGAGGCGCCCTCCCCCGCGCCCAGACACCGGGCCGCCCCGGCCCCCACACCTCGGGTGCGCGCCCCGGTGGGTCCCAGGCCGCCGCCGCCGCCGCCGCCTGCAGCCCTGCCAGGAGCCGCCCACCCACAGTACGAGCGTTACCAGCACATCGGCGGCCAGGCAGCCCTGCCGACATCCCCAAGAACCGGCACAGCACACCCCGGCGTCCGCAGCCGACGCCGTCCGGGAAATCCTGGCCTCCGCCGAGGCGCGCCACTCAGTGAGGCGGCAAGGTATACCAACTGACTATGTGTTCCCCTCCGACCTTGTCCAGAGAGGGGCGGAGAGGAAGTCGGTAAAGAGGGGGGAAGCGACGAAGGACGAATATAACCTCGCCCTTCTGACCCTCATCAACCACCCCGACTTCCCCGCCCACTCCGCCCCCGGACTACACCACCACATCCTCACTGTCCTCCAGGATCACCTCGTCTACCCGTGGGCGACCGTCCGCCATTATTCCGAGACGGTGTTTACTTGGATCGCGGACGGTCGACTCCCCCACGGGTGGCACGACCCAGTGGCCCTGAATCTCCTCAGGGTCGAATGCATAGCAATGCCACCCCAGCAGACGACCACCACCACCCCCCGCCCTCTCGACCACCCAAGAGCCCGGCCCCAGCCCCGCCCCCAGACCGACACCCGGGTAACCTACAACAAGGAGACCCACGGAGCCCCCTGCTACCCATGGAACCGGGACCCCTCCTCCTGCACCCAGGCCACCCCGGGGGAGACCCACGGCCAAGGTGCCGCAAAGCACCGCCACACGTGCGCCTACTGTGCGAATGTCCGCAAGGTGCTGACTATGCACAGTGAGGCGGATTGCCTAACGAAGCGCGCACGGGACCGGCCCACAGCTTCCGCCTCACCGGATTTTCAGTAAGCCGGCACCCACGCCCGGCCCGGAGGCCCCCGACCGGCCCACTTGTCTCGACCAAGCCGCCCCGTCCACCACTCTCGACCCGAAGGCTCCCAGTCGGCCCAAGGTCCCCCTGATAACCGCCCAGTGCACCCCTAGCAGCCCCCCCTGACACGACTCGCCGGAGCACCAGCGGCTCCCCCGAGGCGCGGCCTGACCGCCGCCTCGGCACCACCCTCTGTCCCGGTGTAAAATATTCCGACTTTTTAGGTCTGGTTCATAAATAAATAATAGTTAAAATATATTCTAAAATATCTCCTTTTCATAAAACTCATATGTGAAGCATTGAGAAAACTGTTTTAATCATATTTAAATCATCCAGTTATTTCTATAAAGTCATTCTAATAATATTAAAATTATATAAGTACCACTATAAAACCTCTCTAATAATACCTAATTCATTCTATCATGTTGCTAAATACATGTGCATAATATTCAAACCAAGTTGTGAAACCATGGTAGATTATGTATATTAAGTGAAAGGATAATTAATATCAGATTGTTCTAAGGTTCTACATCAAATATAACCACTGGAGATAAGAACTCTGGAAAAGTATTACTGCATTGGTTTATTTACATGTATTCCTGAATTGAAGTCTGTTGGTATTATATATTGTATGAAAGGAGGTAAATGCTGAAACTAAGGGCAGCATATACAGTTGATGCAGACTGGTTTCTTCACCCAGACAAATAGTCTGTGAAGAATGCCACAGAATGGGTATAATAATTAAGTCAAGAATTAAGTTCTGTGTGCCTGTTATTGTTATGGTATGACTTACAGATGCCAGTATCTGAGGGAGTGTTAGCACACAGGTGACAATGCATGGGGGTTGTGTGTGTGTGTGTGAGTGTTTGCAGGACCTGCCAAAGCCAGGTGTCAGGCTGGAGGTGGGAGGAGTGTGTGTGTGTGTGTGTGTGGTGAGCCCTCCCTGCCCCACCTGGTGGCAGTTTGCTGAACTAAAATATTATAAAATATATAATTCTCAAAGTAAGGCATGTAGAAACTCCTACTATTTTGGAGTTGTCCCAATCTAAGGGACTGGTGACCACGGGTGTTATGTAAATATAAACAGAGTTGATATTCCCATATAAGTGTAATTGGTGAACTTGATGGGAAAATATGTATCTGACTTGGGGTGGGTGGGTTGGCCCCCCACCACTGACTGGAGGGGTTCAGCCAATGAAATGCCATGTGACACTCTCTGACTGAGGAGACTCCCAGCAACTGTACCTGTATTTTGAATGTGAATCTGAATAAAAGAGCTGGGCAGGGGGTGTGGCAGGCAGATGACCTGGAGACAGCACAGCAGGAGGAGCCAGCCACCCCTCCCTACTAGACTTTACCACACTTAATTTCTGTTGGTTTGATATTTCTTGGAACAGATATAGTAAGCAGATATAGTAAGCAGATATAGTAAGCAGATATAGTAAGCAGATACAGTAAGCGGATCATCGCTTGAGTAATATCATACATTAGTGCTTTCAGGCCTCCACACACAGAAGTTAGGGTTCTATTTCCTATTAAGATTCTAGCGTGTAAAATACCGCTAGTTAACAGTGGTGGACCACGACGGCTTTGTCAATTCTGGTGAGTTTTTTGTTGTTGCTTGCATTGTTGACAACGAACTGCATATTTTCTGATTCGAACAGGTACTCAGGAGGAGGCGTCCAGTGCCAATATTGTGCTATTTTAATTGTGTTATTTGCTGTTGGGATTTGTTGTTGGTGGATAACATGTTTTTTTGTGTACTTATGTTGAGGGCATTTTGTGGGGATGATGGGAGATGTGGCAGTATAGCTGCGGTCCTATCGCACGTGGCTGACAGACGGCCACCAGGGGTAAATGGGCGAGTGTGTTTGCCATCGGTACAGATTTCTGTGACAGAATATAGTCAGAAGAAGACTGAAGAATCATTGTAAGGGGTAACTTAGTGATTCTGACAGTAATGTGAATATGTGACAGGAATTTTTGGGATAGATTGGGATTTCACTGGAGTTATTGTCTGCTGGTTACAGCTAGTATTGCTGGGAGCCAGGTTCAATTATTTCAAGCTAGATTATTTTTTGTGTGGATTCACATATTTGTGGATTCACCTATTTGTGGATTCACCTATTTGTGGATTCACCTATTTGTGGATTTGCCTATTTGTGGATTTGCCTATTGTGGATTGGGGGTCATATTTTGCTTCTGAAAATTTGTATTGTGGGTTGGCCACAACCAGTTGCTTAATTGTGAGTCTGCTGCGGACAAGTTGGGTAGTTGTAGGTTGGCTGCAACCCTTTGAGAGTTGTGAGTCAGCTGCAGTTAGCTGGCTGCTGGGGGTAGCTCCATTTGGCAGGGTGTTGGGGGTTAACCATAATAGTTTTTTCATTGGCATTGTATTTTGGCCTAGTGGTCCTGCTAGTGTGAAGCAAGCCGACTGGTAGACTGGAGTTGATCACCCATGGGGTTGACTTGTACATCTTGGTTGACCCATGTGTTGACTAAATTGTCTAACTGACCGCGTGTTGACTTGTGTGGAGTTGGTAACTAAGCCGACTTCTGTAATTTTTCTCATAACACGTGATTGTTACATTGAATTGAAACATTTAGTGTGCTTGGCTGAGTGCTGGGCATTTTGTGATTGAAATCCCAATTGTGGTTGTGAACCGGCAGGTAGTAATTTCGGCTGTGGTTCAAAATTAGGGTTCACACCTGTCACTGTTCACATAAAACTGTTTTGTTGTTGTTGTTGATTATCCCAATTGCTTGTTGCATAAATCAGTGTTGATTGTTGATACCGGGATTTTTTAGGGGGATTTTTTGTTTGTTTGTTGATTGATAGGGGAGTCAATATCCTAACAAAATGGCTATATCGCCGGGTCAGAGCGGAAACTTTCAGAAGTGGATGGGGGATCGCATGGCAGCAGGTCAGATACCTATGGATGCCAAGGAGACTGACTATGCAGATCAGTACCTAAGAGATCTATTTGGATCATACCAGATAGCGATGCAGCAATCTGTACCACTGGTACCAGAAAAACCGTACCGTCTGAAAATTGGGGAATTTTCTGGCTTAGTAGGGATAACAGATGGGTCTGTGAAAGGGGCCTTACGGAAATGGTTGGATGGGATTGAAGCCGCCAGAGCGCATGGGGGGGATAAATTTGATGATTCAGTGATCTTGGCATTTGCCTTGACTCACTCCCCGGGTTCATTAAGGGATGTTCTGAGGTCACTCCAAAGGAGGCAGCATGATACCCCATGGGAGGTGGTGAAGAAGGAGGTCATGGAAACCTTACTCACTGCAGATGAAGAAGAGTTTCTACAGGACACTGTGAAACGGATGGCCCAAACCAAGCATGAGTCGGAAGTGTCATATTGCCACCGATTCTGGGATGCAGTGGCTGGGGCATGGGAGCCAGATGATCTGCGGGTCCCTAGCACTACTAAGACCTTGATTAAGACCTTTATCAATTCTCTGAGTCATGCAGATGTTAGGTGTGCCATCCGTCGGCAGAAGCCGACAACTATAGAGGAGGTTGTAGTTCTGGTCAAGACGGAGGGTATGTCTAGAGATGCTGAGAGGGCATTAGGAGGAGATAGTGATGAGGAGGAGGCCATGGATGTCTCCGCTGTCAGGCATAGTCGTACAGCGAGGGATAAGGGCTCTGAGATGGGGAAGGCTGCTGAGATACTTCGGGCCGAATTAGGGGAGGTGACACAGGCATTCAAGACTGTACAGGGCGAGTTGAAGAGCCTGAGGAAGCATGTTGATAGGAGGGATGAGAGAGATGATGAGATGTCCAGAGGCGCAGGGCACCACAGAGGTCCTGGGGACAGGGTACCGCCTGACTTCAATCAGCAGACCTTCTTGAATGCGATAGTTGCCACTATGAGAGGTCAAGATAGTGGGGGGAACTGTCAGAACAACGGGTCTACCATTGACAACAATGGGTCTAACCAACAGAGTGGTGGCTATAACAGCCAGCAGAACGGTTCTGGGAACGCGCAACAGGGTTTGGGGTACAACCAGCAAGATAGAGGGGTTTATAACCAGCGTGGTGGGAGCCTGATACGACGTAATGATTGGGGTCGGGGGGTAGATCTCATAATGGAGGGGGACCTCCCCGGTCATTTGGCTGCTACTTCTGTGAGGGTGACCACCGGGTGATGGATTGTCCACAGCGTGACGAGGCAGCAAAAGCCCTTAGGCACCTGCGTAAGGTGCAGGGTCCGACGATCAGTGCCATGGAACAATCAGAACCAGGGAAACTGATCGTCGCAACTGATCGCCGGCCTTGCATCAAACTCAACCTTGGCGGGGTGAGTTTTGTGACACTGGTTGATACAGGAGCGAGTAGATCGATTATTACTCGTAAGTGCTGGGAGCACTTGGTCAGGGCAAAGGTGGTTACTTCCCAATTAAGAGATGGGTTGAGATTGAGGTCTCTCACAGGGCACGTGATTCCTACTTTGGGAGTCACCAGTTATGATAGGAAGGCTGACTTCTATGTAGTTGAGGACCTTCATGGGCATGAGGTGTTGCTAGGCAGCGATGCCATGGAGGCTTGCGATGTGGTGATTTATTATGAGTCGCGGGAGGTTCAGCTAGGCGGCCGGAAGCTCCCGTGGGCCCATGTAGGTCACACCGATCATCGGTTGGAAGGGATGGTCTCGGAAATGGACTATTGGAAAGAGTGCTTCCCGAGGTTGTTTCCAGGGAAGGAGGAGCCATTGGGGACAGTGAAAGGGATTGAGATGCACATCAATACTGGTGATGCAAGACCTATCCGACAGAAAGCGTACGGTATTCCTCTGGCCAAACGTCATGTCGTGGAGGAGGAGATAGAGAAAATGCTGGCTGACGATATTATCGAGCCAAGCTGTAGCCCATGGGCCAGTCCTTTGACACTCGTGCCAAAGAAAGATGGGTCCATCAGGTTCTGCGTTGATTATCGGAAGTTAAATGAGGTAACCCTGAAGGATGCGTATCCGCTCCCTAGGATTCAGGAAATTTTCGATCAATTACATGGCGCAAAGATTTTCTCATCGATTGATCTAAAGTCAGGGTATTGGCAGGTGCCAATGGCTGCCGATAGTATTGAAAAGACCGCGGGGGCTACTCACCGAGGTCTCTTTCAATTTAAGCGATTGCAATTCGGTCTGTGCAATGCACCAGCTGTGTTTCAGAGACTGATGAACAACGTTCTCGCAGAGTATCTCGGAAAGTTCTGTTTGATCTATCTAGACGATGTCGTGATATACTCGCCTGATGAAGAGTCATACCTGGAGCATGTGCGACTGATCTTGCAGGCACTGCAGGACAAGGGTCTGGTGTTGAAGGAAACGAAGTGTCACTTTGGGGTGAAACGACTAAACTTGTTGGGTTTTGTGGTATCCGATGAAGGGCTACACGCAGACCCCGAGAAGGTGCAGGCCATTAGGAGATGGCCCCACCAAAGTCCAAAAAGGAGGTTAGGAGGTTGCTCGGTTGTGCAAATTACTATAGGCAACTGATAGTGAATTATGCTGATGTTGTAGCGCCAATGACTAACCTGACTCGAAAAAATGTACATTTCATTTGGGATAGTGAGTGCCAGGGGGCGTGGGCCGAGCTGAAAGAACGACTCTTGAATTCGGTGGTATTGCAATTCCCAGATCCGCACCGGCCATATAAACTGTACACTGATGCTTCGGATTATAGCATGGGGGCTATCTTGGTGCAAGCTGACAATGAAGGGGTAGAGCGTCCTGTGTACATGATATCATGTAGATTCAACCAGGCCCAAAGAAACTACAGTACGATAGAACGTGAGGCGTATGCCATCATATATGCTTTGGTAAAATTGAGGCCGTACTTATATGGTGCCGATTTTGTGATTTACTGTGATCACAAACCGCTGAAGAGCCTGTTCACCGGTGTGATGAGAAACACTCGTGTTCAGCGCTGGGCAGTGATTCTGGCCGAGTATGCAGCACCGATCGAGTACATGAAAGGTTGTGATAATGTGTGGGCGGACATGCTGTCCCGGTTGAGGTCAGCGAAGGTGATGGAGGAACCACAGGAGATGGCATGGGTGTCTGGGATGGCAGCTGAGGAAGAAGTTCCATTCAAATACTACCAGTTGGATGTGGAGCTACTCGAAGGGGAGCAAAGGAGAATGAAGGAGTATGAGGAGGGTAGAAATGAGGAGAATGATTATACCCTTCATGAAGGACTTCTCTACACGCTTCGGGCTCTGGCGGGGAAACCAGAGTACCCACGGTTGGTACTGCCGGAAGGGTGTAGAAAGCAGGTGATTGAGAGAGCACATTTGGATGTAGGGCATATGGCTGCGGCAAAGACGTTGGAGCGGGTCCGGGAGCACTTTGGGTGGGCTGGAATGGCTCGGGATGTGTGGAGATACGTGTCCAGATGTGCACCATGCGCTGTCACAAAAGTTAAGCGTGACAAGCCACCCCCCACTGATATGCCTCTGCCGACCGCACCTGGATTGATGGTGGGAGCAGATTTTTCGGGACCCTACCCAGAGAGTAGGCAGGGAAACCGATATTTGCTTTCCATAATTGATCACTGTACGGGCTATGTTGAAGCCAAGCCACTACCAAATAAATCAGCTGCTCTAATATATGATTACCTGTCTAAAGAGTACATTCCCAGGTACTCACCACCTGCTGTTTTTTGACTGACAGGGGATGTGAGTTCCATAACAAGTTGGTAGAGGGTTATCTTAAGGAGTTGGGAGTGGAGGTGCGGCACTCATCACCGTACCACCCTCAAAGTAATGGGATGGTGGAGAGGTACCATCGAACCCTGAAAGACATGCTGAAGAAGCTGGTGAATGCAAGGGCTTCTGAATGGGAAGATTATCTTGGGGACTCGCTGCTGGCTCATAGAACGACCAGTTCCAATTCAACTGGACATTCCCCTTTCTTCCTCACCTTCGGAAGGCATCCAAATAGGTCCCTTTGGAACCTAACAGATAGCATGAGGAGGGTCAACAACAAAGAAGCTGTTGCACAGAGGGTTGAGCAGTTGTCGTTGACACTTAGGGAGGCAGTAACAAACCGAGAAATAAGCAGGCAATACAACCGAGCAAGAGCGGTTGATAAAGCCAATGCACCGATGATTGTGGTCGGAGACTCGGTGCTAGTTTATGTAAATGAAGGTGGCCCACTTGATGCGCAATGGGACCCCGGATACATGGTAACTAGAGTGTGGGGATCAGTCATCACATGCGTCGGACCAGAGAACAGGCGGAGGACTGTTAATAGGGATCAGGTGAAGTTGGTCGAATCCGAGGTTCGGTGGGAGAATATGAGGCCGAGACTCACAAGGGTGCAGAGGAAACGTGCGAGGAGTGGTAGGAAGAAGGATGGCATGACCAAGCCAATGGCAGGTTCTGGTAGAGTCACAGCCAGGAGTGAGGTGAAGCGTGCACCTGTCCAAGGAAAGGAGGGCAGAGGGCATGGGGGTGCAGGTGGAGTGTCAAAGGTGGGAGTTAGCTTTAAGCTAGCAGGACCGGAGGATGCACTGCTGCCCTCCACACACCCATGTACGAGGGATGTGGAAATGCGCCTGGTAGGGGATGTGGAAACTCCCATGGACGTTGATGAAGCTGCCAGGAGAATGTCATTTTGGGGGAGAAGGAATAGTGGGAGGGGGGTCGTGCACCATTACAACACGAGGGGGAGGGGTAGCAAGAGGGGGAGAGATGCAACATCACCAAATCCTCAGCAACCCACCCACAATGTGCGAAAGGAGCATAGGGGACCCTCCAAACCCACCACCTATCCCGACGGGGCCAAGTCAGCTGGGCAGCCCAACCAGCCATGCTTGCCCCATTCTGAGTCAGCCCCTCTGAGACTCCACCCAGCAGACCCAACCGGCCCGATAGGTTCTACACCTTACACACATACAGGCAACCGCTTCACAAAACAACTTCCCAAGGTGGTTGCAACTGATGGAGATGGCGGCAGCGGAGGCGGGGAGCGTCGTGGACAACATGGCCACAACCAGCACAGTAACCAGTCAACACCAAGGGCTGGAGGGTCGAAGCGAGGTGCTGTCACGCCAGAGCTGCCTGCTTCAGACCGTCTGCTGCGGTCGCATGCGAGGGGACGGCTGTTCCCCTCGGGTTCAATGGAGCTGGAGAAGAAGAGGATCTGCATCGAAGCTGTACAGGCCGCTGCTGAACAGACGGGTGAGAGGTGCAATTAGGTGTATTGGGAACATTGTTTCGGTGGTGTGTGACGCGGGCAGATTTGGAGAGTATCTCGTCGCGCATTGAACTCAGTGTGGTGATGCACTCTGGATGGTGTACCCATGCTAGGGGCGCGTCTATTAACTTTGGTAGTCACACACCGAAGTCCCGCAGTAACACTAAATAATTGCACTTCCACTGGACGGTAACTCGACATGTATACCCTGCTCATCACGGCGTGGACATAACAAGATCTGCACGCAGTTGCCACTGTGTTAGGTAGTGTCGGCAATTGCGCTTCATGAGAGTAGCAGCAGAAGTGGGTTCCTAATTCATATAACTTAATTAATGTGGCTCACCAGGACTGTGAAATCCATATCAGTAAGTTCCTTGAGTGTGGGAGCACAATACAGTAGGGTGTATTTTGTACTAATCGCCGAGTATTTATATTTTGAGCCTACCACCTCATGCATATGATCAGTGGATATTCACTGAGTAATTGTTGCCTTGACTGTATAGATACATGCTGTCCAAATGCAGTTGCATAGTGTTTTGTGACAGAGTTGCAAGTTGGGGTTCGACATCCTCAGTGCACGGGGGACGAAGACCAGCTACTTGTTACACTGTTCATAAAATAGGATTGAGAGTATTCTTCTGGTATACAGGTATGTCGGGGTATTAAGCACCCAATGTCAGACCTGCTCTGGGGGAGATTGCACCTTGGGTACCAAAGGATGCAACAGGCAGTAAACCGCTGGCTGGCAGATGATCATTTCGATCAATCAGCCTGGGCAACCAGATGAGTTCAGCTGTCTGACACTCTAGATCAGTCCATCATCAGTCACCTATCAGCTGTCACTATAATTGAATAGGCTAAATAAGTTGGTTGAATTGTGACATATGCTGAATATGGCAATAATGGAGCAGAGCTTGTTGTGAAGCTTAGCAGTTCTTAGCTGTGAGTAGCTACAAAGAGTAAGGTAAGGTGAAACCGGTGTTACCGGTGAAAGTACAAACCCTCCAAAATGGAGAGGGACAATAAACCTAGAGTTTTGCGAATGCACTGCGTTGACCTTGCACGGTTAAAAGGTGGTGTATATGCAACATCTGTTGGTTTTTTTAAAGTGAATATTAGGAGTACTATTGCAAATTGAGAATTGGGAGGGTACTTCCTTGGTAATGAAAAGATGATGGTCGCTTTTCCCTTATGTAATGTACTGCACTTGAGGTAACTGACAAAGCAGTGGTTTAGTGAATGCATGTTGGTGTACCCTGCAGTTAAAATTATTGCATAAATCATTTGTGTATGGTACCCTGTGGTTCTATCAAACTTGGGTTTGCTCCAAGCCTCGTCTTGCCTTATTGTTGTGTATGTTAATAAGTTTTTTGTGTTTCAGCAGTCTGGAACGAGTACCATTCCGAAGAATGGTGGTGTAAGTGATTCATGTATCACACTGGGGGTGTGGTACTGGTGGTTCTTAAGCATGATTACGCATTAATGCGAGGAGTATATCGCATACAGTGATTTCATATGACAAGGTGTCATTTTTATGTGGTCAAATATTGTGAATTTTGCAAGGAGTATTGCATTATGTGGTAAAACACTATTTGGTGTCGACCTGGAAGGTCCAAAACGTATTGACTCGGTCTTCCCATCCACGTAATTAATGGATGGTGGAGTACCCATAGGCTTACGTGTGTATTGTGTATTTTATTGCTAGGGATTCGGACGCCTTGCCGGGGGCGTGCCCATTCATGGACACGTCTGTGCGGTGGGGCCAACGGATCTCTGAAGAGAGTGATAGGACAAGGCATCCACTAGGCAGGGCCTAGAGTATTTTATGTGCAGGGCACATTGATGAATGGCCATGGTGGTATGCCAACTCTTGGTCGGGTTGGCATGACATACATGTTGGTATGGCAACTCTGGTAGGGTTGCCCTAGCAAACATGGGTCATGTGAAACACGTGTATGGTACCAAAATCAGCGCTGGGGTAGGTTGTAAATCCAGTCTGGGAGACGGAGAGAGTGTGTGAAACCTCAAAATGAGATATGGTGTTTAAAATCTCAAGGTGAGATAAGAGTACAATCTCAAGGGAGATTACATGTGTTTAAAATCTCAAGGTGAGATTGTGAGTGTTAAATCTCAATTGTGAGGTTCAGGTGTTATTTTGATCTCAAGGTCAGATCACGGTTTAAACGTCCTTGTTGTAAGCTTCAAGGTGATACTCGGTGTTTACAGTCCCAAGGAGAGACTCGTAGTTGTACAATCTCAGTGTGAGATTCGAGTAGTTTAAGCTTCAAGTAGACTTACTAAAATATCCTATTAAGTCTCAAAAGACTTACTGCATATTCTATATACTGTTTTTTTTTTACTTAATGAGTCTCATAGACTTATATTTTAAGTCTTACACAGTCTTGTATCTTAGTCTCTGGGAGACTCAGTGTAATCAAGATGTCTCTATTTTGTTAAAGTTAGGACATTGTTGGGGCGCGAACTTGGATCTAGGCCAGTTGGGACTAAAACCCTGACATGGAAGCATAGATGCTGAGGAATCAGCTTGAATTTTTGCTGGTTTTTACTGTTTTACTATTGTCCAAATATTTAGTGCAGTGGCCTAGTGGGCACAAGTGTCAGTGGAATCGCAGTCATTGTTTGTCAGCCCAGATCATCTTAAGGCAGATAAAAATCATATGATCCACCATGATGACATTTGTGGGCACAATACGATATACCACAATGATATACATTAAAGCTGTACTGGTCAATTCTTAATCAAGGGTTATTAAACACACTGCGGGGCAGTGAGTTTAACAAGGGGGCGAGATTATTACACTTATCTTTATAAATTATCATATAAACTAAATAACTGTAGATAGATGTATGTATGTAAATATATAATTATTAACTGTAACACTAATCGCTGCAGGAGTGGGAGATTGCGCCTAAAGTCTCGTACTCCGGTCATTCCGACTGGGTCCACGGTAGTATGCCGCCAAATACTATGAGTTCAGTCCACCACCAGGTCAGTTCTCAGTGGAGTCCAGGGAGATCAGAAAATATGGTTTAAAGCTTTTCTACGGTTGTGTTAGTGGGGGCATATAATTCCTACCAGTTGGTGATGGCGAAAGCTCGTCATCAGCCAGGTTTACTCTCCTGCAACCTTGTAGGTAGAATTAGAAATAAGCTTAGTATCCAGGCTTCGGCTTGGGGGGCTAATGTGTGTAATCCAAAATTTTTACAGTTGTGGTCAGGATCAAACATCGATCCATTTTTTTTTGTTCTTCTCTTTCTCTTAAATATAACCGGAAGTAAGCGGGAAGCAGTTGCGAGGCAGAGTCAATAATTGGATGTAAACAGGGCCGATAAGTGAAAGGGAAATATGGGGCATGTGGTACGCAGAGGTGTCACTCAGGGGGCAAGTGAGCTGTGTGTACCGTGAGCAGGGACATCACAGCTGAATACTGGAGGGGCTCTTAGGAGTCAAAGCTGAGGTGAAGCTTGAGATTCACGTAAGGTGCAAAAGGAATTGATGGTATTCCAAAACTGAGTTGGATATCGGGCACTGCGGCACCCGTACTAGGGGCTCAAAAAGGTTGGGATGCACCGGTAGTCAGACAACCTAGGAGACTAAGTTGTTGTGAGTACCAACAACCAAGTGTGAATACATATACAATCCCCAAGGGAGGGAACTACTTGCACGGTGAGTCACAAGTGATAGAGATACCCTCCAGGTGTTATGGTGTGAAGAGTCCATCAGGCATGGTAAGCAGAGCTTGACTGCACGAAGAGTGGGTCACTGGGGTCGCTTGCACGTCCATATAAGGATAACTGGGTCCAAAGTAAGAAGACCCAGACCAATGGAATGGTCACATATATAGGGTCCAGGAACAATTAGGAGAAGGAGTAAAGGAGGTGCCAAATTAGAATATTTTTCAGGTAGTTTTCCGCTGCCCAGGCTTAAGAATCCTGAACAGACGGAATAACTAGGGGCGATAATCGATGTAAAATATTCCGACTTTTTAGGTCCGGTTCATAAATAAATAATAGTTAAAATAAATTCTAATATATCTCCTTTTCATAAAACTCATATGTGAAGCATTGAGAAAACTGTTTTAATCATATTTAAATCATCCAGTTATTTCTATAAAGTCCTTATAATAATATTTAAAATGATATAGGTGGGGGGGGAAGTACCACTATAAAAACCTCTCTACTAATGCCTAATTCATTCTATCATGTGCATAATATTTGTGCATAAAGATCAAACCAAGTGTGAAACCTTAGGTAGATGATGTATATTAAGTGAAAGGATAATTAATATCAGATTGTTCTAAGGTTCTACATCAAATATAACCACTGGAGATAAGAACTCTGGAAAATTATTACTGTATTGGTTTATTTACATGTATTCCTGAATTGAAGTCTGTTGGTATTATATATTGTATGGTATTATATATTGTCTGAAAGGAGGTAAATGCTTATGAAAGGAGGTAAATTGTGAAACTAAGGGCAGCATATACAGTTGATGCAGACTGGTTTCTTCACCCAGACAAATAGTCTGTGAAGAATGCCACAGAATGGGTATAATAATTAAGTCAAGAATTTCTGTGTGCCTGTTATTGTTATGGTATGACTTACAGATGCCAGTATCTGAGGGAGTGTTAGCACACAGGTGACAATGCATGGGGGCTGTCGCTGTGTGTGTGTGTGTGTGTGTTTGCAGGACCTGCCAAAGCCAGGTGTCAGGCTGGAGGTGGGAGGAGTGTGTGTGTGTATGTGTGGTGAGCCCTCCGTGCCCCACCTGGTGGCAGTTTGCTGAACTAAAGATGATAAAATATTAATTCTCAAAGTAAGGCATGTAGAAACTCCTACTATTTTGGAGTCTAAGGGACTGGTGACCACAGGTGTTATGTCAATATAAACAGGGTTGATATTCCCATATAAGTGTAATTGGTGAACTTGATGGAAAAATATGTATCTGACTTGGGGTGGGTGGGTTGACTCCCAGCAACTGTGTACCTGTATTTTGAATGTGTTGAATCTGAATAAAAGAGCTGGGCAGGGGGTGTGGCAGGCAGATGACCTGGAGACAGCACAGCAGGAGGAGCCAGCCACCCCTCCCTACTAGACTTTACCACACTTAATTTCTGTGGGTTTGATATTTCTTGGAACAGATATAGTAAGCAGATATAGTAAGCAGATATAGTAAGCAGATACAGTAAGCGGATCATCGCTTGAGTAATATAATACATTAGTGCTTTCCGGCCTCCACACACAGAAGTTAGGGTTATATTTCCTATAAAGATTCTAGTGTGAAAAGTACCGCTAGTTAACACCGGGGCTCAACGCCCCGCCCCGCCTGTAAGGCTCTCATCGCCGACCACCAACCCTCCACCATCACCCTCGACTCAGAAAGTCACCTCGACCCCGGCGATACCGCCTTCCTCTGCCCCCCTGACGACCGCCCCCCCGACCTCCCCGACACCCCCGACCCCCCCCCCCCCGCCCCTGACCCCCCCTGCACCCCGCAGGACTTTGCTGCCCCCCTCACCCGCCCCCGCCGCACCTCCTCCCCCTCCCCGCCCCACCAACCCCCCACCCCCCCACCCTCGACGAGCCCACCGTCGACGTCATCGACCCCGACCTCCAAGCCACCCTCCCAGCCGCCCCGTCCTGCGGACCCACCCCCGCCCACTACCGCCCTACCATCATCGCCTCCTGGCCCCACATCTCCGGCGAGGCATGGGATCGCTACCCCACCTTCCGCCACACCTACACCACCCCCGCCCCCTTGACCCCCCCCTGCACCCCGCAGGACTTTGCTGCCCCCCTCACCCGCCCCCGCCGCACCTCCTCCCCCTCCCCGCCCCACCAACCCCCCACCCCCCCACCGTCGACGAGCCCACCGTCGACGTCATCGACCCCGACCTCCAAGCTACCCTCCCCAGCAGCTGCCTGGCACTCGGACCCACCCGCCCACCCATGATAAACCCATCATCGTCCTCCTGGTGCTATTTCCCGGCGAGGCGTGGGATCGCTACCCCACCTTCCGCCACACCTACACCACCCTCCGGGAAGCGGGCCTCCCTAATTTTTTGGCTGCCCGCATCCCCCTCCCCTCGGGCCTCCACATCCCTGCCTGGCGCTCCCGCCTCCAGGACTACCCCTCCCCCGCCGTCCTAGACTTCCTGGAGTTCGGGTTCCCCGCGAACTACTCCGCCTCAACCCTCCCCCGCCCTTCCTACTCCAACCACCGTGAGCCCCCCGACTTCCTGAAACACATACAGGCCTTCGTCGACACGGAGCTTGCCCTCGGCGCCCTCATCGGCCCTTTCTCTGTCCCCCCCTTCTCTCCCTCGACGCAGGTCTCTCCCATGATGACCCGCCCCAAGGCCGACTCGGAAAAAAGGCGGGTCATCGTCGACCTCTCCTATCCCCGAGGTGCCAGCGTGAACTCGGGCATCCCCCGACCCGAGTACCTCGGGGAACCCCACGCCTACACCCTCCCCTCCGTCGCCGACGTGGGCCGCCGCCTCATCACCCAAGGCGCAGGGGCCTACGTCTGGTCGGCGGACATCTCCCGGGCCTACCGCCAGCTCCGTGCCGACCCCCTCTCCTGCCCCCTCTTCGGGATATGTTTAGAAGGTCGAACCTACATAGACCTCGCCCTCCCCTTCGGCTGCCGCTCCTCGGGCGCGGCCTGCGTCCGCGTCACTTCCGCGGTGGCTTGGATCATTAGGCGCGAGGGTTTCCATGCCCTCGTCTACGTCGACGACTTCATCGGGTGCGAGGGCTCCTACCTGAGGGCCTGCCAGGCCTTCGACGCCTTCCTCGCCCTCACCGCAGCCCTCGGCCTCGACGTAGCACCCGGAAAGTGCCATCCCCCCGCTGTCCGCCTGACCTGGCTCGGCTTTGCCCTCGACAGCGAGGCGATGACCATCCGAATGGCCCCCGACAAGATCCAAGCCCTCGTGGACGACTGCGACGACCGCATCCACCGCCCCACCCTCCGGAAACAAGAGCTACAGAGCCTGCTCGGCCGCCTGAACCACGTCAGCAGCTGCATGCTCCCGGGCCGCAAGTTCATGGCTCGGCTCCTCGGGGCGCTGCGCGGCTGCCTCGGGGCCTCCACTCTCACCCTCCCGGACGACGCCCTCCGGGACTTGAGGTGGTTCGCCGCCTACGGGCGGATAACGAACGGCCTCTGCCTCCTCAGGGCCCCCGAGGGTCGCCGGCTGGTGCTTGAGTGCGACTCCTGCCTCACCGGCGGAGGAGCCTTCTCGTCCTCCCACTTCTACGCCCGAGGGTACTCCGAGGACTTCCGGACGCGGTACCCGACAATCCACGAGCTCGAGGCGGTTAACCTTGTCGTCGCCCTGCGCGCCCTCCTCCCGGACGACGTCGCAGGGGCGACGGTCACAATCAATACCGACAACATGGCCTCCGCTGTCGTGCTCGAGTCGGGCCGCGCCCGAGACCCTACCCTCGGGACCTGCGCCCGGGAGCTCTGGCTAATGGCGGCCACCGGCTCTTTCCAGCTCCACATCGTCCACAAGCCCGGGGCGGCCCTCCTCCTCGCCGATGCCCTCAGCCGCGCCCACCTTCCCGGGCCCTGGGCCGAGACAGCCCGCGGCGAGGTGGCCCGCCTCGGGCTCCTCCCAGTCGAGGTGTCTCATGACGTTTTCCCCTTTTTCCCCGGCCTCTAGGTTTCCCCCCTGCCGAGGTCGCCGCCGTTGCCCGCTTCAGAGTCACCGCACTCGCCCCGGCAACCTGGAGGAATCGACGTCGCCAGGCCGAGGACTACGTCACCTACGCGGTTGCCCGAGGCACGGACCCCCTCGCGCCCTCCGCCTTCGACGTCGCCGCCTTCACTGCTGCCCTCTACCTCCGCGGCCTCGCCCCCGCCTCCATCAAGAACACTCTCTCGGGGGCGCGGTCGTGGGTCGAGGGCGCCGGGGGCCTCACCTCGGGCTTTGACGCCCGCCTCCCCAAGGACGTCTGCCGAGGCGGGGAGCGGTCCTCCACCCACGTCCCCCGGCAAGCACCTCCTCTCTCCCCGCAGCACCTCACCCTGGTCGTCACCCACCTAGAGCGAGCGGGTCCCACCTCGCTCGTGCCTCGGGCCGCGCTCCTCCTCGGGTACTTTGGGATGCTCCGGCAGTCCAACCTGCTGGCCCCGAGTCCCGAGGGGTGGGGCGGCCCCCACACCCTCACCCGCGATGACGTCCGCCCCGCGCCCGGGGGGCTCCGCCTCCTGATCCGCAGCTCCAAGACGATCTCCAGCCCCTCGGGCGCGGTCGCCCTCTTCATCCCCGCCATCCCCGGTTCCTCCCTCTGCCCCGTCTCGGCCTGGTCCGCTGCCGTCGCACTCTGCCCCGCCGCCCCAGATGCTCCTGCTTTCATAATGCCCTCCGGCCGCCCGCTCGACCCGAGGTCCCTCACCGCCCTGCTGCGAGGGGCCCTGCAAGCCCGAGGAGTACCGACGCCCGAGGCCTACACCCTCCATAGCCTCCGTCGAGGGGCCGCCCAGGCCTGCCAGCGCGCCGGGGTTCCCCTCCCCAAGATTATGGCTCAGGGCACCTGGACCTCCGAGGCGGTCCACGCCTACGTGCCCCGCCTCGCCCCCTTGGGCGCCCCGCGAGCCCTCTCCGCCGTTTTGGTGGAGGGCTCCTCGGCTCCCCCTCACTGACCTTCACCACAAACTCTAGCTCCATCTGAGCACACACACTGACTCTCTTGCCTTGCTCCTTCTGAGCCCTGTTATCCTCATGTTTATTGCCTTGCTCCTTATGAGCCCCTTTTTATCTCCATGTCAATTCCTGCATTGCTCCTCATGAGCCTTTACCTCCTGTTACCTTTGTATTTAAACCTGTTCCACTGTATTTCCTGAGGCGCACAATAAACGCCTCTTTCTCCACCCCTGCCTTGTTTTCCTCCTTTTCGCGCATCGGTCGTAATGCGAAGCATTACGTTTGATGCGAGGAAAGGAGGAGACCCTCCCCCGCCCCGGGCTGTCGCGCAGCTTGACACCTCGGCCGACGCCGCCGCGCCTCGCTCCCTCCCCCGCCCTCTGCCGCGCAGCATTCGCGCCTCACCCGACGCCCGCTGCTCGCCACCTTCCCCCCCCCTCCCCCGGGCCGGCAGCCTTCACACCTCACCTGCTGTCGCCCTCCTCCTTTCCCTTATAAGGCCGCCTCCCGCCTCCCTCAGGCACTCACCCTCCTGCCGCCTTCCAGACCTCACCTTTTTCTCCACCCACGTACCCATCTCTCTCTCTTTCCCTTCTTTCTGGTGGAGGGCTCCTCGGCTCCCCCTCACTGACCTTCACCACGAACTCTAGCTCCATCTGAGCACACACACTGACTCTCTTGCCTTGCTCCTGCTGAGCCCTGTTATCCTCATGTTTATTGCCTTGCTCCTTATGAGCCCCTGTTATATCCATGTCATTCTTGCATTGCTCCTCATGAGCCCTTACCTCTTGTTACCCTTGTATTTAACCTGTTCCTCTGTATTTCCTGAGGCGCACAATAAATGCCTCTTTTCTCCACCCCTGCCTTGTTTTCCTCCTTTTCGCGCATCAAGCGGGGTCGGGTAAAGTGGGGTTGGGTAAAGTGGGGTCTGGTAAAGTGGGGCTGGGTAAAGTGGGGTCCGGTAAATACGGGTTGGGTAAAGTAGGGTCGGGTAAAGTCGGGTCATGTAAAGTCAGGTTGGGTAAAATCGTGTCTGGTGAACTCGGGTCGGGTGAACTCGGGTCGGCTGAAGTCGGGTTGGGTGAAGTCGAGTCGGGTGAAGTTGAGTCGGGTGAAGTCGGGTTGGCTGAAGTCAGGTCAGGTGAAGTCGTGGCAGGTGAAGTTGGGACCCGCAACGTCGAGGTGGGTAACGTCGTGGTGGGTAACGTCGAGGCGGGTAACATCGAGGCGGGTAAGGTCAAGGCGGGCAACGTCGAGGTGGCTAACATTGAGGCAGATAAAGTCGAGCTGGGTAAAGTCGAGCTGGGTAAAGTCATGCCGGGTAACATCATGCTCGGTAACGTTGACCCAGGTAAAGTCGAGCGGGGTAAAGTTGAGCCGGGTAAAGCCGAGCTGGGTAAAGCCGAGCCTGGTAAAGCCGAGCCGGGTAAAGCCGAGCCGGGTAAAGCCGAGCCGGGTAAAGCCAAGCCGGATAAAGCCGAGCCAGCTAAAGATGAGCTGGGTAAAGCCAAGCCTGGTAAAGCCGAGGCATGTAACGTCGAGCAATGTCGAGTTAGGTAAATGCATATTTATTAATATTAATATAATTGAAAACACGAGAAGACCAATAGACTTTAATATTGGTATTTATTATTGTCTTGTTCTTATTGTCAAATATCAGAGTTTAGTGTCATGATTTCAAAGGCTTACAGAACTTGACCCCACCGAATATAACAGTATGTATGGGTGGGTGGGATGGCTTAAAAGGAAAGGCTTAGGAGACAATGTTGAATGAACCGCAGTCGAGTTGAAAGTGAATCAAGCCGGCGGCTAGTTGGTTAATATCAAATTCTTACGCTAGGTGGTGGCGACGGTGCAGCGGCTGGCCTTGTCTATAAATAGAATAGATGCTTTGTATCCAAGCTAATAAGATGTCGGTCACACATATTCAATTACCCATGTTCTCGTAACATGCTCAATTGAATACATGTGAAGACCGACAGACTTTAATATTGGTATTTATTATTGTCTTGTTTTTATCGTCAAATATCAGAGTTTAGTGTCATGATTTCGAAGGCTTACAGAACTTGAACAGAATTTCAAGCTAGAGTTCTGGGTGCCGAGGAAATCGAGTGTTTTGGAACATATGTGTGGACTGCATCAGAGGTCCAATGACCCAGGTCCTTGATGTCCTCGAGGGGTGTGCCTAAGAAGCACAGGCCTGTGCCCCACCCCAACAAAGACTGTGCAGCATCACAGCACCTGGTGCCGGGTGGCCCTGTGTGGCAAGAGCTAGCCTAAGCGTGTCAAGTAGTGCTCGCTGTCGGAGTGGTAGTGCATCTGTAGTAATGAAAGCCGGCCCGCCGAGGCAAGGCCATGTCCTGGACACGTAAAATGTCTAGGCCCAGACCGGCCAGTAGATGGATCCTGGAATCGCTGGCACAGTGATGTTACGTGGTGGTGCCGATCTGAGGAGGGTCTTTGACGACCTGACATGTACATTGAGGCCGAGTTGTGTTATTGTAATGTTGCGGGCCCGTAGAGCATGACCCGTTTCAGCAGGTGGAGCGGCATAAAGCAGGTTGCTCTGACGTAGCAGGGTAAAGTACCCTATGAGCAATGCTGCCGTTAACACCGGACCATTGTCCCCGACTGTAGAGAAGAATCTGACAGCCTTCCTTACATCCGACGGGCTCAGGGGGGTTGCCTGTGCCGGGACATGTGTGGAGCTGCGCTGAATTCCTCGCTTGACTAGACTTACCAGGTAGGTGTCATACATCCGAGTAGACGCCCCCAACGCCTGCACCCAGGTACGTACCCCGCTGATATAGTTCATCACAGTGTTGGGTGTCCTGGTGTCGGACAGATGTAGCAGGTAGGACATGATCTCGTATTGTGATGGACTTGTGGGGTCACATCCTCTCTCATTCATGTAAGTCAGATATTCGTTAACTTGTGCTGTTTTGTTCCTCCACGTGCCTGGGGCCAAACCAGCCGCCATGAGGTTGACTAGCCGGTTGTGGTGGTGTTGGGAGTAACATATGAAGAGAGGCAAAATATTAGTGGCGAATGATGGGTTACTACAGGATCGGGGTGAGGGCGTCATCATGGCCGACAGTGACTGGCATTAGGTTTAGTTCCAACGTCATTGCCTTTGCCAGCTCCTCTGTCGCCCGGTCAAAACCTACGACTGAGGGCATCTGCAAGGACAAGTTCCATGCCAGGCTTGTGTTGTATCTCGACCTCCATGCTGAATTTTTCTGCGAACAACCAAATCTGCCGAGCACATGCGCAGATTATGGGGTCACGGCCAGATCCTGTGCTGAGTACTTGTTGTGAAGTAGCATTGTCTGTGTTTATAAGCATTGTGAACTTATGTGGATCTGGGGGAGCGAGGTTCTTGAGCACTACCATGAGATTTATGGCCTCCAATCTGGCATTACAGTGGTGCTTGGCCAATATTGCTCTGGAGTATCTCGCGGCATAGAAATGCGTGGGTGAATGTGCACCGCCGGCTTCCAGGGACGAATCACACTCGATGGTCCATTTTGGGCGCTCCTCTTTGGGTAGGAGGAGTATCAGAAACATGGCTAAACAGCCACATTGAGGAAAAGCTGAGATCAATTCAAGGGTACAAGTTCCTAAGATTTGACAGACAAACAAAGCTTCCAAATGGCCAAGTCAAAGCTGGTGGAGGCCTAGGAATCTACTGCAAAGACACACTGCAAATAGACACTGAAAAGTATGCCAACCACAATATTTCAAATGGAACTCTGGAATTACAGTGGGCAGTCATCACCAGACCACACACAAAGAAAATTCTAATAGGTAATGTATATAGGCCCCCAAATGGGAATATGCAGGAAGCTTTTGACCTACTAAGCTCAACCATGAAACAAATTATAGACATTAACAAATATGAAACTCTTCTCATTGGTGATTACAATGCAGATTACAATGCAAAAAATCAACCATCAGCTAATATCACGAGACAATTTGCCACAGAACATGAACTGCAACAGATGATTAACAAAACTACTAGAAGCACACAAACCTCAAATACAACAATTGACCTGGCTTTTACAAATATAAAATATTGTACTACATCTGGTATCCTCAACTACAACATAAGTGATCACAAACCTATTTATATAATAAAAAAACAACAAGGAATGACAAACAAACCACATCACACTGGGGCCGCTCATAAAGAAACTGCGCCTATGAGGAGCTTTCAACCACATTACGGGGATTTGCTACCAATGAAATATTTTATGAGCAAGATCCGAACAAGTGCTGGGACATGTTAGAGGCTATCCTTGATAGAGCTGCTGACAAACTTTGCCCAATGATTGAACTGAGAATAAGAAAAAACACAGCTAAATACTTAAATGACGAATTACAAGAACTACAAAGAGATCGGGACTACTTTTGCCAAAAGGCTGAATTAACCAAAGTCCCAGGGGATGCATTCATATCAAAATGCTTAACTAGAAAGGCCAGGACTGAGGTTTGAAAGGCAAAATCAAGGTACCATCTTGACCAAGCCATCGTTCACAACCAAAACCCCAAGAAATTTTGGTATGAACTAGATCAAATAGAGCCTGATCCCAAGCCAAAAATCAGTAATCTAATAAATGACAGTACTGATGAAACAATACCTGATATTCAACTAGCAGAAGAGATCAACAAATACTTTGTTGATATAGGAGCTAACCTAGCCCAAAAATGTCAACCAAAAGATGAAGTCCAGGAAAACTATAAGGTTGTAGTTAACCAACATAGATATGATCTCATAGAAACAACAAAAGACAAGTTTTCCTTCATAGGTTTGTATGCCTACTCTGTTGTGAATTACAAAACTATCATGTTGTTGGAGTTAACATTTTGAGATGGAGTGAGTGTTAGTAGAATAGTTTGTTTATTCTGTTAGATAGAGTGTGGTTAGCCTATAGGGCTATGCTTAAAAGGTTAATCCCTCAGGTGTGTTTTTTGACTACATGAAGTAGTTTGAGTAAGTAGGTTGTTAGTAATGATGGGATAAACAATGCTTGGAGGATTGTATGTTTCAGTCATTTAGTAGTCTAGTACAGACTTTATTAGTGTCATGTTTGTAGAAAGACCCCATAATACCTATGAAGGAAAACTATGCACCTAACCACTCCGTCATGTAAAGGTCTAATCAATACACATGTATGTATCAAGTGTGTAGGAATACAACATATAACTGCTATTTTTGTATGTGAATTGTCAAACTGTACCATATGTAAGTCTTTGAATGTTTGATATTGTTATTTCAGCTGATTTGGGCTAGCTGCATATATTGTAAATAACTGTATTGTCACATGGCTGGAAGACCAGTGCCACGGAGCTGACAAAAGACTTTATTCAATGAATAAACTATATTTACAACAACAAAAAAACCATGACACATCCAGTTTCAAATCCTCGGGTACCGCATGTTTCCCTCTGTAGGGTGCTGCTCTCAGTGCTGCCAAAATTTGTGCCATGAATCTTTTTGCTGGTCGGATGCATTTTGCGATATGTTGGAGTCTTCCCACCAACCTCTGAAGGTCTCAGGGTGACGCAAGCTTTTTGTCTTTCCATGTCTGGCATTCATTTATGACCTGTTGGAGTTTCTCTTCGGGAATCGTGATGGTCATGTCTTTTGTTGAAATTGCAAATCCTAGCCACTCAACCTCAGTGGATGGTGGGCTGCATTTATTGAGAGCCAGATCGAGCCCCAAATATTTGGTCAGCCGGAGGAGATTTGAGTAGGCCGCATCAGCTTTACCATTCGTTGTGGCTGCGCCCACAAAGTCGTCAAGGTAGCACAATGCATGGTGTCCGCGCTTCCTCATTAGATAGACGACTGTGTTCGTCATGCCCGCACATGCGATGGACGATGTGCAGCAGCCAAATGGTGCGGCAATGTCTATGTAGATTTGGCCGTTTAGGGTTATGCCCAGTAGTGGCATAGATAGCGGACAGGCCCACAGCTGCCTGTAGGCTCTGGCAAGGTCTGCACACCATATAAAGGCTCCTCGTCCCAACATTGTCACCTCCACCGCCAGATCCAGAATGCCTGGCAGAGTGTAGGTGGCCGGCTGTCCCTGATATTGGGCCTTCCTGATGCCAGTGTTCACGCTCGCCCCCCCCCCCCCCCCTGGGTAGCTTAAGTCGACTATGACTCTTCTTTTGTCAGACTTTTGCTTAGCTCGAGTCATGAGAGGACTGATTTGAGTCCAAGGAGTGAAAGGGCATTTTTTGAACGGACCTAACATGGCACCATTACTGAGTTTGGTGTCTATGTAGCTCTACCATGTGCGCAACATTTTCAGGATCCGTGTGATGGTTTGCTCTAGATGCAATGGGTGGTTTATCAGCCGTGTAGTCTGCCGGCCACCCAAATAAAAAAAAATTGGGGAGCTGCTTGTCATGATAGTCTATGAGCAACGCCTGCGAGGCCTTGATTTTCAAACCCGATGGTATTGGTATGCACTGCCCAGTGTAGTTTGGAATGGCCGATAGTCTGACCTGTGTATAGATCTCTATATAGTCGCGGTGACTTGTCCAGATTTCTTTGTCGACAACTGGCCATATTTTGTTGAAAGTGTGTCTGTATGTGGCCAGCGTAAGTGGTGGGTCATATTGTGGAGCTTGATCAACAGACACCATGTCGAGTATTTGGTCGATACCGTCAGTGTTGACATGAACCTCCACTAACAGCCTGTCTGGGAGCCTATCATCCCAGCGTGACCCTTCACCCCGCCTGTCTCGCCGTCAGCCTGGTGGCCACCAATGCTGAGATCAGCGTTACTATCACCTGGCTGCAGTAAAGCCTGCCGCAGTGCGCGTGTGCCACCACCACCAAGGTCATGAGCACCAGCGCTGTCTAGACTGTCTGGTGGATCTACGTCAGTGGCGCCGGCCTAGTAAACTTTTACGTCACCCCTGCCTTGTCGGTGCATGTGTGGTGCATGTGATGTGCCGTTTTCTGTCTGACCGCCATTGAGCGTGATTAATGGGATGCTTGACCTTTGCCCATTTGAGTTTGGTGCATATACATATCGCTTACGCTTTGTCAGAGCGTCAGCGTCTCGCCCACCCTTCCTTCGGTGGTGTTCACCTACTCCATCATATCAGCGACATGTCTGTCTTCTATTTCATCCACATTTTCTGCACCTTCCTTGCCCGCGATGTTTCCTTTTGTTTTTAAGTTGGACTGCGCGTGAGAAGCACAACCATTGTCTAAAAATCCTTTTTGTCCTGTACTGGGCCGTTCACCTTGTCGAAAAACCTTTTGTTGTTGAAAGAAACTTTCTCCTGATGAGCATTTGCCCGCTTATATTTATTAGCGCACCAGGCACACAGATGACCTTTCCTGTCGGGCTGCAGACCGTGGGATGTTGAAAACCTACAGTGCTCTCCCCAATTCCACTGGCTGCATGGTTTCCAGTCCACATCTTTGTCGTATGTGGGCCATGTGTGGTCTGTGCTGGCCTTTCCGTCTGCACCTGCTGCCGCTGTTGCATTTGTCGTTCCGTGATTTTGTCTTGTGCTGCGAATGCCTTGCTTTGATTTCTCAACCCTGCCACCAATCGCGCAGACATCGTGCTGCACGTCTTTTATAGCATATGCATCTTTCCATCCTCTGGGAAGCCGGCCATCTGCGATCATTGTAAATACCATTTCCGACCATTGCGGGCATGTGTGCCAATCCCAGTTTGCAGCCATAACGGCGAGCTGGTACATGTGTTCACTAACATGTTCCGCCCAGCCGACTGGTAGTTTCTTGTCTTTAGACATACGATACAGAGCCGCGAAATACTCATGCCATGATGCCTCCTCCAACCCGATCCTCTCATTTCGACTTCTCCTTATTACGTATCTGTGAGGCTCTAAAATATTCATACCTCTGCAGTTTCCTAGTGCTGAGCCGGCTGCCACCAGGAGCTCATTGACAGCATCATTGCGATCATCATCGTTGTTGTCCCACTCGATTAATGGGCCAGGATTGAGGTGGTAGCGCCTATCGTTATGATCTTGGTCATGGTGCTGGTCTGGTCTGTGGTACGACACCTTGCTACCCGCTCTCCCACGCCTATCGTCATAGTCCTGACCATCGCGATATTGCCCGACCTGACGTGGCGATGCTGAGCTTGTATGCATATGTGTACGCGACCTGTGACCACCTGCACCGTCTGGGATGCCTTGCGCTGAGACCTCCGTGTGAGGCGTAAGTTGCCTTTGTCTATGAGTTGGGCTGGGAGATCTGGATCTCTGACGCCTGTCGACCTTCCTCGTTATCTCGTTGATTCGCGTGTTGAACCCTTCCACCAAGTCTGAAATCTGCTTCTGGATCCCTGCGAGAGCGATCGCCAGAGATGCTTGAGTTGGTTAATATCAAATTCTTATGCTAGGTGGCGGCGATGGTGCAGCGGCCGACCTTGTCTATAAATAGAATATATGCTTTATATCCAAGCGAAATAAGACGTCGGTCGCACATATTCAATTACCCATGTTCTCATAACATGCACAATTATGCATTCAATAAAAGTAGTAAGACATTCTTTAACAAACAAAATTTGGGTTCCAAGATTCGAACCGGGTACCATCTGATATTGACACCAACACTCTCCCATCTGAGCTACAGAGAAAGTGCAAGCCACAATGGTCCAACTGGTGCCAGAATGCTGGGAGGTGTTGGTGTAGCTAGAGGTGGACTGGTGGGGGTGTGGCTGTTGTCTTACTTTGTTTGTGGAGGGGGGGGGGGGGGGGGGGGGGGGGGGGGGGGGGGGGGTAAGGAGGTATCAGGTGGGGTAACCCCTACCCTGGCATATATGGCTGGCAGGGTTACACCAACACAACTTAAGGTGGATGTGGGTCATGGTCACTGAGGCATGACTGCTGCCAAACCTTGTTTTTAAGTTTGAGGATAGGGGTACTACCAGTACCAGCACATACTGGGAGCCTACCCCCCCCATATATGTGTATATATGTGTATATAAACATATCTGGACATTATATATGTGCATATATGCATATATAGGTATATATATCCACATATACGCATGTTTATATATTAATTATGGATATATATGCTTAGAAACATACCGTTATTGACATATGTATGCATATATACTTATATGCGAATACATGTGTATACATGCGGATAAATGCCACATATATCCGCACATCTACACATATATATGCGGATATGTATATATGCATATATATACACATATACAGGTGCATATATATCCCATCCTGATATGACCTTAGATGTTGCTAGGATGTAAAACAACAACAAACAAACAAACACACGATAGTAGCAAGGATTAAGGCAGATAGGGAGAAGGCAAAGGAGAGAGAAGAGAGATATAGGCAGGAGTAGCGAGAAATGGCTGAGTGGATCTGTGTGGATGAGTATCTGGGAATTAAAGTGGGCATTAATCCGTGGGAGGGACCCTTTATACTAGACTACGGAGCTGACGAGGGGTTCGAGGACGAAACAGAGGAAGCACAAATTGTAGCTCCAGTCCCACTTCCGGACTCGGATACAGACTCGGATATAGACTCAGAAACAGAGGACGAGAGAGAGGTGGACTCAGACTTAGAACATAGATACGAGGAAATGCGGGAAGAGGAGGAGGACCTAGAGTTGGAACAGAGGTTAAAAGCATGGGAAGGTTCCATGGAAAGTAGACAAGTAGAAAGCGAAAGAGACCAGTATGTTAACTTAATGTGGGAAGTGGTAGAAAAGAAGGAACAGTTTAAAAGGACATGGGAGCAGGAAGACTTCGAGAGGGTACAGGAAGGCCAAAGACAGGCTGAAAGACAGTATGAATATTATCTGGGATTGGGGGATGTAGTAGGAGCGGTAGCAAACAAAATTAGAGAAGCTAGGCGGGAAGAAAGACTGCAGGTGAAAAAGAATAAGATTGAAATCTCATTTCAGTAAGTCAGTTCTTGTCCGTTTCTAGCCCGGTTGCAATTAGAGTAAAGTTCTTAATGCTAAGTTTACAGGTTGTTAAGAGAAAATAACGGATTGCAGCAATAACATCACGGACTGTAGGGATAGAATTACGGATTGTATTGATATAAATAGTGGGTGGTGTTGATAAACATTGTGGGTGAAGGGAAGTCAGCCATGGAGCAAGCTAGACCGGGCCGGTAGCCTATACACATCAATCATCTACCCACCAGCTGTAGAGGCCGGCAGGGTGTGTGTGTGTGTGTGTAGGGGAGTCGCCAAGGAGAACGGTGAGTGTCGGGAGGTAGTGAGTGAGTCGATATATGTTGACTGTTAACAATACCGTGCTGCCTTACTGACTGAAAGTAACCAGGAGCAAATAAAAGAAATAAAACTGGACAGGTTCAGAGCTTCCAGGGAAAGGGATTTAGATAGAAGGAGGGGTATTGTACCAGATAACAGTGCCGAGATCAGCATGGCAGAAGCAGAATTTAATCGGGGGTTTGCCGACTGGTTCGCCAATGGGGTAGCAGTGGGACAGATACCCGCAGATGGGGAGCAGTTGCTGTATATGACCAAATATGCAGCCGGGCAGCTGGAATCCCAGTCTAAGCTGCTTCGAGAAACCAGGGAGTTTGGGGTCAGTCTCAAGCAGGAGAAGGCACAACTCCTGCGAGATAGGATAGTGGGGGAAGAACGGCTGGCCATAAGAAGAGATAGACTTAAAGAGGAGGAGAGAGCTGTAAGGGATCTCAGGGAGCAGGGAAGGCAGATAGCCACGGTGGATGGGTCAGATCTGGGAGTACTGAGGACCTGGGTAGAGCAGGTGGGCAGAGCGGGTAGAGTGGCTGGGGCAAGGGGAGTAGATGTGGTAAAGTTTGCACTCAGCCACTCCAAGGGCAACCTCCATGAGGTCATATACTCAGTATATGAGAATGATGCCGATAGTTCATGGGAGGAGGTCAGGGAGCGACTGGTGGGACTATTCTTAACCGCCAGGGAGGCCACTGCCTTGGTTGATATAGTGTTCACACTGAAGCAGGAGAAAGGAGAGCTGATGTCGGCGTACTGTATGCGATACAGTACGGTGGTTCAGAGGGCTTGGCCAGAAAAAGCGTTGGTAAAAATGGGCGCAGTGCATGACATGGTGATTAAGAAGTTTGAGGACTCCCTGATTGAGCCAGTAGTGCGGTTGGCTGTGCGCTGGCCAAGTCCGGTAGCCTAGAGGCTGCCATGACGGTGGCCAGTGAAAATGAAGAAGGGTTGGCAGGGCCAGGGGGCAGGCTGACCGGGGCCCATAGGAGGGAGGAACCCATGGAGATAGGGGCCATGGATGGCCAGGCAAGGGCGGAGCCCGGGGCGTCCGCCGTAGACAGGGCTGCCTTTAAAACACTCCAGGGGGA
>CM059199.1:67410277-67486073 GCA_030323885.1 Branchipolynoe longqiensis | reverse complement strand
ACATCTCTTTGCATTCCTGGCCAGTGTGCTAACCATTACACCACCTAGGCTCCCTGATCTCAACACACTACCCACGCCTACCTGTCTATGTGGCTCCTTGCCTGAGAGGTCATTGCAGACCACTACACTCGTCCCCCTGGAATTGTAAGTCTTTTAATGCTTACAATTACATACATACAGGCACTGCACTTACACATACATAGACAGGGTAGGTTCAACAACAATACAGCATGTAGCTTGTATAGGATCATGGTCATGGCAACCAGTGTAATGGGGGTGATTGCGCCTAGAGCGGGACTCAAACTCACATCTCTTTGCATTCTGGGCCAGTGTGCTAACCATTACACCACCTAGGCTCCCTGATCTCAACACACTACCGACGCCTACCTGTCTATGTGGTTATTTGCCTGAGAATTCAGTGCAGACCACTACAATATCAACAAAGAAGGAGGCTAGAAATAGTGTCCGCCTTGCGCAATGTTGAATTTTTGTGCTGAGCAGTGTGGCTGGCGCTAGCAACTCTCACACGATTTTCCCTGGTGGGGGCTTTGAGCCGGCTTGTCGGGATGAAACAGGGTGTTTGAAACCTGGTCCGGTCAAACAAATGAGTTACAAAATTGAAACTTGTCGCTTTCTCCTAGCCAGGCGATCGGCATACTTAGGATAAGGCAAGGACTCGTTAGCTCAGTGGCAGCAGGATAATGGGACTGAGCGGGATATCAGGTCATGCTGATGGCAGCCTGGCCTCCCAGTGCGATCCACACACTGAAGTCGCCATGAGTGTGCACTGTCACAAGTCAGTACCCGTCGTGTGATGACTTTAGATGTTGCCAGGACATAAAACTCCAACAACCAACCGACAAATAAACAGATTACAAATAGCACCCGCCTAGTGGTAATGCTGATTTGGTGTCACACAATAGAATCGCCCCTTCAAAATGGTCTCCCCCGCCGATTCTATTTCGAAATCAAATCACTCTCGGAGATTTTATTTTGAAATAAAACTCCTTCCTCCTCTCCATTCTCAAGTTCCTCCTCCCATCCACTCACCTCCCTCCTCCCCTCACCGCCCACCCCCCTCCTCACCTCCGACACCCTCATCGCCTCACCCTACCATCTCCACCTCCACCTCCCCCTCTTCCTTCCCTACGAACCACCACCCTCCTCCAACCACCTCCCACTTCCACCCCACCCCTTCACCCTCCTCTCTTCTTTCCCTATAACCACCAGGCTCCTCCACCCTCCCTCCTCCATCCCCACCCCCCCTTTCCATCTTTTCCAAGACACCGGTGTGGTGGGTTGAGTAGGATACGGTGTCTAATAGTTGATGGTGAATATTCACCAAGCTCGACAGTCTGGTAATTAGCTCAGTAGTTTGTTATTTTTAATTTGAATAACTTTATCGGGAACAATTGCACACAAGGGTTTGCAGGCTAACAGAGATTGCAGTAGTAGCTAATTATTTATTGGCTAACATCAAAATATTCCCTAACCGGATATGGCTGTCAAAGCTGTAGAGCGAAGGCTCTCTGTCTGAAAGGTTGACAGTTTGAAACCCGAAAAAGACAAATGACTTGCAAAATTGATAGTTGTCAGTACCTAGCTTGGCGCTCAGCATGAACTACCATCACCGGTGTTGTACATTGTACAGCAGGAGTCAGTATGTTAATTCTACAGGATCGGTGTAACTAATACAGCACTGATCAAACTTAGATTACATAGACTGTCAATTCCAATAGTAAGATAGCTGGAAGACCAGTACTCTGGCGCTGAGAGATGTCATATTCACATGAATAAATACGTAACCACAAAAAGAGAAGGGCAAGGACTGGTTAGGTGGTCACTACATAGCCTGGCATTCGGCATTCCTATGAGAGGACAAGGACCGGTTAGGTGGTCAATGCCTAGCCTGGCATTCGGCATTACTAGGATAGGGCAAGGACTGGTTAGATGGTCATGACATAGCCTGGCATTCGGCATTCCTATGAGAGGACACGGAATGGTTAGGTGGTCAATGCCTAGCCTGGCATTCGGCATTACTAGGACAGGGCAATGACTGGTGAGGTGATCACTACCTAGCCTGGCGTTCAGCATTGCTAGGATAGGGTACAGACTGCTTAGGTGGTCAGTACCTAGCCTGGCATTTGGCATTACTAGGATAGAGCAAGGACTGGTTAGATGGTCACTACATAGCCTGGCATTCGGCATTACTAGGATAGAGCAAGGACGGGTGTGGTGGTCACTACCTAGCCTGGCAGTGATCATTACTAGGACAGGGCAATGACTGGTTAGGTGGTCACCACCTAGCCTGGCATTTGTCATTACTAAGATAGGGTATGTACTGGTTAGGTGATCACTACCTATCCTGGCATTCAGCTTTACTAGGATAGGTCAAGGACTGGACAGGTGGTCACTACCTATCCTGGTGTTCGGCATTACTAGGATATGACAAATACTGGATAGGAGGTCACCAACTGACAAACTGAACCAACTGACAACGGATGGGTATGACATCCACCTGTGCTGGGTGCCTGGCCATGCCGGCATACAAGGAAACAAACGAGCTGATCGGGCTGCGAAGAAGGCCCTGAACTGTGATCTTGAACCATGTCTGATCCCTCACTCTGATCTGAAACCACTAATAGCCACCCACATAAAATCCAAATGGCAACATGAGTGGGATGAAAACATTAATAAACTTAAAGAAATTGAACCATCTGTGGGAAAGCCACCACAGACTCATGCGGGAGGTCGGCGGGACCAAGTGGTCCTTAGCCGCTGCCGTATTGGCCACTCGTGGCTTACACATGCTTTTCTGCTCAAGGGGGAACCTCCCCCTGAATGTATTGGGTGTCAGTCCCGCTGACACTCAAACACATTTGACTAAGTTGCGTTGATTTTTGGCCCTGCGCCAACGGTTCTACACTGCAGACAGTATGCATGACCTTTTTACTAAGGTAAAACAGGAAAACATTTTAGCCTTTTTGAGGGCATACCACCTCATATAGTTTACTAAATGGATTCTATCAATTATTAATAACACTTTTCTTTTTCTATGGGAATTTGTTTCCCTTGACCACAAATATATGATTGTGAGCTTTCTAATTTAATGAGTGACTATTGGCACATAATTGATTGTCTGCTTTTACATGTAAAAGCGATGGTTTGAACAAAAAACTAACATTTCTCACCATGAATATGGCCTATGCTGCCGACACGGCATAAAGCAACCACCAATCAATCAATCAATCAACCTAGCCTGGTGTTCGGTATTACCAGGATAGGACAAGGATTGTTAATGCTCTTACCATTCTATGAAGCTGGCTTCAATCATCATACAATTCACCACAACAATTTTGTGTTCGGCCAACGTTATCTAATTCACTATTTGGCCTAGTCGTTCTGTGGAGGGACGAGGTTACATACAAGAAACAATAGGTTGCCATTCAAATAGTACACAACATATAAGGGAGGCTGTGTGTAAGGCCAATCGTTATATGACGTCACAATGTGTGTATGGGATGTGTTGAACGCAATACACCACTTTAAAGATGTCATCATAATATACACACATGTACATAAGGGGGCCTCTAATGTCACAGTACCGTGGTGAGAGAAGGATAATCTAGAATCATTGTACCATGACAGTAGCGTGGCAGTCTAGCATCAAAGTACGGTTGATATAGATTGGCAGTCTAGCATCACAGTACCTTCTTTAAATCCAAAGCCTATGGTCAATGCCTACCCAAAATATCTAACCCTAACCCTAACCCTAACCCTGACCCTGACCCTGACCCTGACCCTTACCCTAACCCTAACCCTAACCCTAACCCTAACCCTAACCTAACCCTAACCCTAACCCTAACCCTAGCCCTAACCCTAACCCTACCCAATAACCCTGACCTAACCCTAACCCTGACCCTGACCTAACCCTAACCCTAACCTAACCCTAACCCTAACCCTAACCAAACCATACCCTAACCCTAACTGCCCTACCCTACCCCTGACTAACCTAACCCTAACCCATTCCATAACCATAACCCTTATCCTTACCCTAACTCTAACCCTAACTCTAACACTAAGCCTAACCCTAACCCTAGCCCTAACCCTAACCCTAACCCTAACCCTAACCCTAATCCTAGCCCTAACCCTGACCCTGACCCTAAGCCTAACCATGACCCTAACCATAACCATAACCATAACCCTAACCCTTATCCTTACCCTAACTCTAACCCTAACCCTAACCCTAACCATAACCATAACCCTACCCCTTACCCTTACCCTATCTCTAGCCCTAACCCTGAACCTAACCCTAACCCTGACCCTAACCATAACCATAACCCTAACCCTTACCCTTACCCTAACTCTAACCCTAACCATAACCCTAATCCTAACCCTAACCCTAACCCTAACCCTAACCCTAACCTTAACCTTAACCATAACCCTACCTTACCCTAACCTGACCTACCCTAACCCTAACCCTAACCTAACCCTACCCTAACCCTACCTTACCCTGACCCTAAATACCCTAACCCTAACCCTAACCCTAACCTAACCTAACCCTACCCTACCTAACCCTAACCTAACCTAACCCTAACCTAACCTAACCTAACCCTAAACCCTAACCCTGACCCTGACCTGACCCTTAACCATAACCCCTAACCCTACCCCTCTCCTAACCATAACCCTAACCCTAACACTAACCTTAACCCTAACCCTAACCCCTAACCCTAACCCTAACCCTAACCCTAATCCTAACCCTAATGTGAACGTGAACGCTAACCCTAACCCTAAACCTAACCCTAACCATAAGGCTAATGTGAATGTGAACGCAAACCTGAAGCCTAACCCTAAGCCTAACCCTAACCCTAATGCTAACCCAACCCTAACCCTAAGCCTAACCCTAACCCTAACCCAACCCTAACCCTAACCCTAACCCTAACCCTAACCATAACCCTAACCATAACCTAACCCTAACCCTAGCCCTAACCCTAACCCTAACCCTAACACTAACCCTAAACCCTGACCCTAACCCTGACCCTGACCCTAGCCCTAACCCTAACACAAACCCAACCCTAACCCTAACCCTAACCCTAACCCTAACCCTAACCCTAACCCTAACCCTACCCCTAACCCTAACCCTGACCCTAACCCTAACCCTGACCCTAACCCTAACCCTAACCCTTACCCTAACCCTAACCCTAACCATAACCCTAACCCTGACCCTGACCCTAACCGTTACCCTAACCCTAAGCCTGACCCACACATCAACCATGAGTGGAACCTACCCCCACACACGTGCGTTTCCAAGGAGACCAACCATTACCGGGCCACTGACTTACTCTGTCTCCAGGGTCAGGTGACTTAGAGCGCGGCTTCTGATTGGTACATGCTGATTGGGTGGGGGAAGGCGGTGAGGGGTGGGGTGGGGGGTGGGTGTAACTGGGGGGGGGGGTGGAACTGTGCAGTAAAGTTCTGAAGTGTCATAAACAACAATGTGGTCCTCCCCGGAAATATAGCCCGGTGTAGTGGAGGTGAGATGACGGGGGGGGGGGGGAGGGAGGGAGGGCAGAGGATGAGGAGGGCCGACGGGAGAGAGGAGAGTGGCGGAGGAGAGGGGATAAGGGAGAGAGGAGAGGGGGAAAGGGGAAAGAGAGAGGGCAGAGGGGAGAAGGCTTGGAGAAGAGAGAAGGGAGAAGTGAACAGGGGAGAGGGGGCAGGGGAGAGTTTAGAGTACACAGGGCAGAAAGACGACGGGGTAGGGGACAGAGGGAGAGCGGAGAGGGGACAGAGTGGAGAGGATGAGGAGGGCGGAGGGGAGAGGAGATGGGAGAGCGAACACTGGAGAAGAGAGAGGGGAGAAGGGAGAGGGGATTGGGGATTGAGCAGGGGATAGGGTGGAGTGGAGAGGGTGAGCAGATTAGGGCGTTTGGGAGAGTACAAGAGGAGAGTACCGAAGTGCAGATGGAAAGTGCGTAGAAGAACATGAGAGAGAAGATGGGGAGGAAGGGGTGGGCGATGAGACTGGTAGGAGGGGTGTGTAATATAGAGGGAAGAGAGATAAGAGGGGCCGGGAAGATAAGGGACATGAGGGGAAGGTGAGGGTGCGATGGGAGAGAGGAGCGGCAGATGGGGCCGAATAGAGGGTCTGGACTGGAAGGTGAGGAGGGACAGGGAGAGAAGGAGGAGAGGAGGAGGAGCTATGGGAAAAAGGCGAGGAAGGCAAGGGGTTTAGGGGAAGATGAGTGGTAGTAGGGGGAAGAGGAGAGCGTATAGAGAGAGGGATGGGATAGATATGAGGGAAGTAAGTGGCATAAGGTGGAGAGGAGAGAGAGGTTAAGGGACCAGGATTGGCATTTGTTCTTCAATATGGCCGGCATTTCTTCTTCAATATGACCGGAAGTTCAGGGAGAGTATGGAAAGGAGGAGAGGGGGACAATCTGGGAGAGAAGGGAACATGGAGGATGACATGAGAGGAACAAAGGAATAGGAAGAGGGGAAAGGAGGGGGGAGGGGATGAGAGGCAGGGGGAGTAGAGGTGGGAAGGATGAGTAGGACGAGATTGATGAGAGTGAGATTAGGTGCTGAAACATATTCAGGTTGATTTACTTGAAATGAATAACATCATCAAAACAGGCATGACAACTAAAACTAACAAACGCCATATGCCCATCATATAATTCGGCTATTTAGGATTAAATTCAGGTCAATGCATTGATTTAGACAAAAATGGGTATTGTTTCATTGGGTCACACAGATTTAAGCCTTCATTTGACTGGGCTCAGGAATTTGACTGGGCTCAGGAGTGGACCCAGACCAAAGAATGTAAAACACTAAGAGGAAGACCCCAGTCACACTACAGCTTGCAACCACTTTGCGACCACCTTAGACCAAAGAACCTACACTCACCAGTGACCTTCTTGCTACTAAAACAATGGTAGCCGATGTCTGGGCGTCACTGGTGAGTGTGGTTTCTTTGGTTTCTTTGGTTTAAGGTGGTCGCAAAGTGGTCGTAGGCTGTAGTGTGACTGGGGTATAAGACGGCTCGCTCCCACAGTATTATCAATTTTGCAGTGTCATCTTGTGGTGGGTTTGATCAGCCCGGCTGCTGGCTGGTGTTTCACATGTAAACCCATACATAAGGTGGGAGGGTGAGTTTAAAATACAAAAAGAGAGATTGCCTTTCATTTGGATGCCGATGTTGCACCTACTGCCTGGTCCGCACCTCCCTCTGCCCCGCTATCCCTCATTCCCCCGCCCTCCCCTGCTCGCTCCCCTCCCTCTGCCTGCCCGCTGCTCCCTCTGCTCGCTCTGACCCTCCCTCCTCTCGGCCTGACCACCCTTCCCCCTCCCTCCCCCTCACTCCCCTTCCACCCCTCCCCTCCCCCCTTCTGTCCCACCCTCCCCCGGCCTGACCACCCTTCCCCTCGCCTTCCCCCTCCCATCCCCAACATTCCCTCTCCCTATCTCCCCGCTCATCCACCTTACCCAGCACTCTCACACCACCTCACTCAGTGCTCTCACACCAACATCCCTCCCCCTCCCCCGTCCCCTCCCTCTCCGCCTCCTCTTCCCCATCCCCTCCTCCTCCCACACTCCTCGCCTGCACTCCCTCTCCGCCTCCTCCTCCCGCTCCCGACCAGATGGGATGGCCAAATGAGTTAGAGCGTCCGTCTCCCGTGTTGCTAGATCGTGGGGTCGTGGGTTCGAACCCTGCTCAAGTCAAACCAATGACTTAAACATTGATACTTGTTGCTTCCTAGCCTGGCGCTCGGCATTATTAGGATACGGCAAGGACTGGTTGGCTAAGTGTCAGGATAATGTGACTGAGTGGGATATCAGGTCGTGGTGCTGGTGGCCTGGTCTTCCAGTGGGGCAGCACTATAAAGTCGCCATGATTGTGCACTGTCATAAGTCGGTACCCGTCCTGATATGACCTTAGATGTTGCTAGGACTTAAAAACAACAACAAACAAACAAACCTCCCACTCCCCCTCCCCTACCCCTTCCTCCCCCACTCCCTCTTCCTCCATGCACTCCCTCTCCCACTCCTCCTCCTCACCACCTCAGTTGGCGCTCTCAAACCACACGTCATGACCCCCTCCCTGATGTAAGCGGGGACGGGGGGAGGGAGGTCCCCGCTTGTTGCATGTTGCCACTCCTATAGAACTGCCACCACCACTGATACCCCCAACCTGCCCCTCCACCTCTCCACCCCTCCCACCCCTCCCACCATACACACATTCCCGCAACATCCTTCTTCCAGCAAACTCACACATGCACACACACACACACTCAAGCACACACACAATTTGCACAACCCATTATAACACTATCAAAATGATCCAAACCCACCACCTGGTGCACTGTTTGTTCTCTTGATTACACAGTACAGGCTGAGTGAGCCGTCTTAGTTTTATAGGGTCTTTGCCCAGAGTTTGTCACAAAGGAAGCGCACACTCTATCCACTCAGCTATCTCGTCCAGCACACTGGGAGCAGACCTTGCTGTATTGTAACGCAGGGGCGGCAACTCCCTGTGGGGGTTACAACATCCTGCCCACGGGTCCACGGCTGGAACGCCGGGGCAGATCACGTGTCTTGTACTTGGATGTTAATTAGCCTGGTACCGGTGTCTCCGCTAACATGGAACTGGAGGGGAGTCGGAAGCATTGATATTCTTTGGGGCTTACTTCAAATTAGAGTTGCGTAACCTGAGTAAACCGTACTAATTTGTTTAACCGAAGCATTCACGCTCATTTGATTAAGCAAAGTAATGACAAAGACGCTGTTGTGCAAGTTACCTGAGTTCAGTGAGAGAGACCTCAGATAAGCCGAAAAGTGTAACGATAATAGAATATCGTAACTAGACAGGTGGGTGGGCAGTAAGTTAATTACCCTGGTACCCATGTCTCCGCTAACGCGGAACTGGAGGAGAGTTGGAGGCAAGGATATTCTTTGGAGCTTATTTCACCTTAAAGTTGCGTAAACCCAAGGAAAACCGTACCAATTTTCTAAATCGAAGCGCACGCGTTCATTTGATTCAGCGAAAGAATGACGAGTAAGCGGCAGTGCAAGTAAACAGAGTCGATTGCGAGAAACCCTAGATAAGCATAAAGTGCAATGATAATAGAATATAATAAATAGACAGGTGGGCAGGCAGTAAGGTAGATAAAAGATTCACCCAGTACTTGTAGTACACGGGTAAAGATCAGCCTTATATAAATACGGGCGAAAATAGCGTTAGTATGGAACATCACCTAGAAACTGTGGCTCCAGTATCAAATGGCTACCCATGTAGGCACAGAGTTGGTGAAATGGGAGAGAATGCAAAAAGACAAGATGGCGGCCGCAGAACGCCATCAATTTCACTTTTAAATTGCTTTAAACTAGATATTATATTATATTTTTCAACTCAAAGGTAGCGGGCTCTCAATAATATGTAAAGAATAAATGTTGCTTCTTAGATTGTGAAATTAGGCTCTCAATTCTTTGACCCGCACCTTCGACAGCTTTTACATAGGGTTGGTTTGCACCCCTACTGCAGCAGTACGGGGTGAATCTTGTATCTAGCAGTAAGGTTGCTCGGGTCATATGCGTGCCAGGAATTGAGGCGGTCACTGCGGAATGGAGAAGCAGTACAAGGCCACACAAATAGTGGCCAATCAGGATGTGGTGGGCAAGGTGACCCAGGTGGGGTGGGTGGTGGTGTCGCTTGTCATTCCGTGCCAAATCAAACACAATTCAATAAACCCTGACAAAATCATAGATATCCAAAACACATACTCCAGCAAATATTAAAGCTGCATAGTCCGATGAAGCATCACATTTTCAGAACCAAAATCATTGCAGCCATGGCACACAGGACGAGGCATGAGTGGGATAAAATGGTATTTATTCCGGGCAGCCCGCGGTGGCATTACATGAGTGGTTTTATGGTCAGCGGGTACTCGGAGTGCTGCAAGGAAGAGTGTCATAGTCAGGGAGATGGGTATGGTATGAGTGAAGTGTGACATATGAGCAATGCGGCACGAGTTGAGTAAATGGCAACTAGCGGGTAGCAGTAGTTGATAAGTGTAAGATGTTATATCATAATGAATTATTGTCGATTAATTAATCAATGCTCCATTATGGTAATGGCATTGTTTATCATTAATCAATGGTTAATTAGGTAATGATGTTAATTTTTTAATGAGTGATGTCAATGTTATAGGTTTTAACCCCTTTTTCTCGTGGTGAGGGTGGGTGTGTAAAAGTGAGGAGTGGTCAGTCCGGATGTGTGATGCGGAGTGACCAATCTGGAGGAGCAGTCGGTGCATGTGAGCTGGGAGGGGCTGTGATTGGCTGATGAGCCATGTTGTGTGTGAGGTGCCCCCCACCCCCCGGCCCGGGACTGAGGGGGGGGGGGCGGGGAGGGGGGAAGGGGGAAGGCTCGCAGCTGCTGATTCCCAATACTTATATATATTTGATTCTTCCTATATCTAACTTCGATATTGATGCACTTTTTAATCAGTTTTTACCACATAGAAGGGAACACTGAGTCAATGTAATAGAACCTGTTACAGCTGAAGCATATATTGCAAGAGCTATGGCATGCTTGCAAACAATTAATTTGGCATGTTTATGCTTCAAATCTCTCAAAAGTTAGCCATTACATTTAAAAGGTACTTCAAATTAAAATATTAAATTGTAAAAATCAAGTTAATAAATTCATCTAAAACACATTTAAAAATTACTTCAAATTAAAATACTAAATTCTCAAAATCAAGTTAATAAATTCATCTGAAACAAATTCAAAAGTTACTTCAAATTAAAATATTAAATTGTAAAAATCAAGTTAGTAAATATATATAAACAAAATTACAGTAACTCAAAACATTGGACTATGCACTTTTAAAGAGTTATTGCTGAATAGAAAGTATTACGAGTTATACAATCCACAATCCTGCAATGTCCATCAGATCGCACACAACAAGTATTTGTCATATGTCACTGTTCACCAGCAATATTTGATACCAGACACACCAGGTATCGTTAGATACATCCACTTCGGCTTCTGCATATGGGAATTTGGACCCTGCGGATAGAAATCGATAGATGCAATGAGAAAGTATCTAGAAATGGAATAATCGATATTGTATTTTGCCTCACGTGACCACACCGCTAGCAATGAGACATGACTTATCAAACTGGAGAAGCAGAACAAGGCCATGGTAGATATGTTTATTCTGCTGAATAAGCATTTGAAGAGTTCAGGCGCAAAACCACATCAACGCCAATCCAAAAATGGACATAAATGTTGGAATCAAACCCTCAACAACTTTACTTTTTTATATTCTTTATCTTTTGTGCATTACTCCATAACCATGTGATCATATGAAAAGTGGATTTAGTGAGAATTAAAATCATTTTCGGGTAATGATATTTCATTTAAATTACATTTTGGGATTGACGTTTACATGGTTTTGCGCCTGAACTCTTCATTTTGTCAGTGCCGGAGCACTGGTCTTCCAGCCAGTTATTTACACAAAAAAGGTATATAGAGTAAGGTATACAATAAAAGTTCAATGCATAATTTTCACCATATATCGCGATGATATTCTGTAACCTACAAGTCACATTGCAGTATGTCAACAGTAGTGTCATGAAATTAGATCATTATTAGTCAGATCAATATGACTATTTATATGCTATTTAGAATGTAAGCAGAAAGTATCTTCTGTATTCATTTGGTAATGGTGTAGTAATGTGCGGGTGTTGAAAATGGGAAATGCTGGGACTACAGTAGGATTCGAACCCACGGTTATTGCCATTCCAGGGCTAGCATGCTAATCATTATACTATTGTGCCCACTGATGTCATCACCCTATCCACGCCTACCGGTCTATGTGGCTCCTTGCCTGGAAAGTCAGTGCAGCCTACTACACTCATCCCCCTGGAATTGTACATCTTTGAAATGGTTTAGATCCATAATTTGTTTAATTCTTACAATTAAATACATACATACAGGCAATGCACTTACATACACACAGTGTACGTTCAACAACCATACAGTGTATAGCTTGTACAGGATCCTGGTCATGACAACCATTACCATGAGGGTAATAAAGATGGGAAATATTGTGCCTGGAGCAGGATTCGATCCCACGGCTCTTGTCATTCAGGGGCTATCATCATCATCATCATCATCATGCTGTCGGTCGCGATGCGACAAAGACTGCTTTCATTACTTGACTGCTGCTCTCCATTTAGCTATCTGCTGTGAGAGTGATGTTTTGTGCGGTTGTGCATTTCATGAAAGCTGCCTGCAAAAGTGTTGAAGTGTTGCTGGATTTTGTAAGTTACCAGCGGCACTCTCTTGGGGAGCAAATAGAGGTTTCACACTGGCAAGAACATGTCCAGACAGGCGCAAAACTATTTGTCCCTGCAGTGGCTGGTCGGGAGATGTTGGGAGTTCCATACATTAACCGCCCTTAATGCTGCCACAGTGACATGGTTTTCTGTTTAGGGTTTGCTCCCTTAGCCTTCGGTTCTGTCAAGAACCTGTACCACAAGGCAGTGGTTTACAACTCTGCAGGGCAGGGGCGTCAAACTCCCTGAGGTATTGCAATACCTGCAATACCTGCATACCATGCTTACAATTAAGTACATACATACAGGCAATGCACTTACATACACACAGTGTAGGTTCAACAACCATATAGCGTATAGCTTGTACAGGATCCTCGTCATGACACCCATTACCATGAGGGTAATAAAGATGGGAAATTTTGTGCCTGGAGCAGGATTCGATCCCACGGCTCTTGTCATTCAGTGGTTACCATGCTAACTATTACACTAACTAGACTGCTTCATGTAAGTACCATATCCATATTCATGGCTCCTTGCGTGAGAGGTCAGTGCAGACTACTCCACTCGTCCCCTTGGAATTGTAAGTTTTTTTAAATGGTTTACTTCCATAAGTTGTTCAATAATTACAGTTACATACATACAGGCAATACATTGACATATACACACACACGATAGGTTCAACAACCAAACAGTGTATAGATTTACAAGATCCTGTCATGGTAACCAGTGTGGTGGGGTGATGACAATGGGAAACATTGCACCTATAGCAGGCTTCAAACCCACAACTCTTACCATTCTGGGGCTGGCATGCTACGCTTCCTCATACCTGACCACCTTTCTATGTCACCCCTTGCCTGAGAGGTCAGTTCAAAGTACTTCACTTGTCCCCCTGGAATTGTTAGTCTTTGAACTGGCTTATGTTCGTCTCTCGCCATTGCTGACATAATTTGAAGTGAGAGCTGGGAGACTGTTGGAGTCGGTTCCCAGGCAGCGGGAAGCAGAGAGTGCCCGGTTACAAGGGGGCCTGCAGAGAATAAGGGGTGTTCGGAAGTAAGAGGTGCCCGGACAGGAGCACCACCAAATATTAGGGACTATTCTTTATGTATATTCACATAATAAGTTATATAGCACTTTTTTGTATTTGGCAGTACAGTGAGTTGCAGTTACAGTGTGACTCGGGTGGTGGCGCCACCATCGGAGCTGAGGTTCGGAAGGCTGAAGCAGTAGATGACCAGTCCAGACTCCAGCAGTCAATGACTGAGGGAGTGCTGGGGAAAAGGAGGATATTCTGGCTTATACTCATACTCATCCGCTTCTGATTTTGTTAGGCTTATAAGCCTGTATCAGGTCGATGCATGTCAAAATTTGATTTACTAGGATTAAATGCATCGAGTACCAGATGTGTGCAATATTGCAGCCCCCTCCAATGCTTATCCAGTCTGCCTTTGAAGGCGTTGACGGAAGGCGCTTCTATGACATGTTCAGGCAGTGCATTCCAGGCATTTACTATCGTGTTACTGAAGAATAGCTGTCTGACAGGTTTTATTGCTCTTTCCTTCTTCAGCTTGTATCGATGACCTCTAGTTTATATATACAGATGGGCGTGCGAGTTTCCATCTCACTTCTCCAACAGGTATGTGTTGTATAACTTGTTATGCGAATATTATTTGGAATGGAGTCCACCTGCATTGCTTGTCTGCCATTAACCGATATATATGTCTTTGTGTCACTATATGCTCAACGGGGTTAATTAATGTGTCTGCAGGACAGTATGGGTGATATGCAACTCAGTGTCTTTGTAATACAACGGTGCCTGCGAGCCACCCGACTGATAAAGACGATATACCACTGAGTGATATTATTGTGTAACTTTGTACTTCGGGCCAGCAGGCCGACATGCGCTCCGGTAGGGGTACTTCTTATGTTTGTATTTACTTGCTTTGACAATTGCTCATTTAACTTGGCTGGAGCGCCTTGGATACCAGCACAATGCTCCCAATATGGGGAGCTACCAACTCCGGGGGGTCATGTGCGCACGTGCTCCCTCACTATCTGCGTCACTCACACAGATTTTTGATTTGTAATGTGTTTAGCGTGTGTGTTTTATCACATCGCTATTTCCCTGACACGGTGGCTCAATACAATCTTTTATAAATAAGTCACAAATAAAGCTTAGGACGGAGCAACCACCAAGTCTTATTTAAGGCAAAAACTCACACTTTTAATTTGAATAAATCAGTGCTGGACGCTGATTGGTTGGCTCCGTCGCGCCCTCTGGCGGTAAGCCCATGCTGCCAGCCAGCCATTATGTGCATACAATTTATGTGACCCTTGACCATGTCCTCATTTGTTTCAAGTGTCATTGGGGGTCAGTTTTTTTTCCTCATGAACAAAGAATGACAAAGAAAGAAAATAATAAAATGAAATACAAAACACTCATACATGTATCAAGTAGTGGGGCTAGAGTATATAGTTCGGTATTTTATTTAAGCAAATTATGTATAGTAAAATAAAGTCTGATGACCATATGCAATCTGGGGAAATTTATAATTTATTTGTATGTCATTTAAGAACAAAAAACGAAGGAACAATTACGCATAAATTGCTTATTAAATTTTAAATTGCCTCATGTGAAGTCAACATGGATAATTTGGGATGCAAAAGTATATACCAACACTCTGCCGACCCTTTCCCCTGGCACCACCTTATGGGTAGAGAGACCAAACCCCGCGACCCACACCATCTAGCGGAAAGTCCAGCCACCACCATGTGGAGGCGGCCCAAGCTGCTCACTTCTCCGCAGCATCCGAACCCACGCGGTGCATGGAGCGGTCTCACCTTTTCTCAACCACCCCACCCTCCCATCTGAAAGACCTAAGGGCCTAGGCTTGAGCGTCCTGGTAGCCGACACAATTTTGATGATAGACTGGACAAGACAATGTACCTATGACATACTTCAATTCATTCGAATAATAAAACTCTTAATTACCACTTTATACACTCTGCTTTTGCGTTACTGAATTACCAAATCCACTTAGCGCTGATTAATTTTATAACCATTTGCAAACCAACACCTTTGCAGTAACCCCTCAGGGTGCATAGGGATATGTGTGTGGATAGTATTTTCTCTTCTGTTCAAAATGTAGTCTGCTGGCTTTAAAATGTTGTCCGCTGGTTTTAAAATGTGGTCTGCTGGTTTTAAAATGACATCTGCTGGTTTTCAAATGTGGTCTGTCGGTTTTCAAATGTAGTCTGCTGGTATTAACATGTGATCTGCTGGTTTTGAAATGTGGTCTGCTGGTTAAAATTTGTGTCTGCTCTTATTAAAATGGTGTCTGCTGGTTTTAAAATGTTGTCTGCTGGTTTTAAAATATCGCTGGCTGGTATTGTGATGTCGTCTGCTGGTTCTAAAATATTGGCTGCTGGTTTTAAAATGTGGTCTGCTAGTTCTAAAATGTTGTCTGCTGGTTTTAAAATGTGTCCTGCAGGCAATAAATTAACAACAACACCCCCCCCCCTAATGAAATTCAATGCAATAGACAATTGAGCAACACAGTGCTGGGCTAAAGTGTGAATTTCAGTCAAATATCAAGCAACTTAGTGAGTTTAAATGAGTGCAGACGACAATTTGGTCCGAGCAGACTACATTTGTTGGTGGGGGAGGGGCGGGAGCGCCTTAAACCCTGGAGGCCTCCCTGGGCAGTCATGGGGGCAGGGGGGAGTGATGTACCACTCTGTACTGGAGACTGGAGAGTCAACCCCCACTCTAACCCCACCCACCACCCACCACCCACCACCCACCGCCTCCAACCCCCACCTCACAAACTGCACCCAGGACCCAGAACTAAGCAGGGCCTGTCTCATAAAACATACCTGGATAATGCACTGGTAAATGAAACCATGGCCCATGGCAGTTATCAACGCGACATTCACACACCAACGAGAAAAACTAGATTTATTTACATCCACCTCTCTCATTTTATATATATTAATCCTGAAGGCCACATACATAGCGTATTTAGACTCAGTAGAGCGGGTGTTACTACTTTGCGTTATTTTGTTTTGTTAACGCTGCATAGTGAAACAAAATAGCATAAACCTTTCGAAACAGAATACTTATCTAGGTTTGTAGCTACATATATAGCGATATAGCGAATGGTAGACAGGAAGTGTGAACACTTATTTGTCTCTCATTATTTTGTTGTTGGTACATTAGTTGTCCCAAGCAGGGGAAATCCCAGTCACAGACGACTGGTCTTCCCCACTCCACTGCTGGTCGATAGAAAGCCCAAGCCTACATTTTTACCGACCCAAGGGATTTTTAACCTCCCACAGCATATAGACATAGTATGAGAGCAACCGGCCTTTGATGATGCTGTAAGTTATACACAGCGGTGGAAATCCAAATTGGCAGAGCTGGGGGCACGGGGAATCAAACCGCCGACCCTCAGATTAGGAGTCTGACCTAGAAAAAAGTCAGACACTCTAATCACTCCGCCACAGAGAAGTCAGATACTAATATGCTTATACGATCTTTATTGCTATAAAAAGGGTTTATTAAGTCTATTTAAAATTGCACTGTCTCATCGCGTTTGAATGTGTGGATTATCTTTCAGATGAAAATATCAAATTGATCATTATAACTTACTAATCATTAGTCCGGAGTAATGTTGATGAACATGTGCTAATTTCAGAGCAATTTGAGCTGAAAGAACCCAAAATCATTTCGACAAGCTTTCAAAAGGTCCTGACACAGATTGCCATCTCGCAATAGTCATGTGATGTGAGTTGACCTAGTAATATGTAAGACTTAGATCCTGACTAATGCCATATATGGTATTGGGATTGAGGGCTAGACATGATAGAGGGCACGAGATTGATCTAATTCATTGTTTGTTGAAGATTTATACTGCCTATCCTTGATAAGCCTGAATAGGCTTGTTTTCACCATTAGACAGTTTGTCGATAGAAAGCCCAAGCCTACACTTTTACCGACCCAAGGGATTTTTAACCTCCCACACCACATAGACATGGTATAAGAGCAACTGGCCTTTGATGATGCTGTACGTTATACACAGCGGTGGAAATCCAAATAGGCAGAGGTGGGGGCACAGGGAATCGAACCACTGACCTTCAGATTAGGAGTCCGACCTAGAAAAAAGTAAGACACTCTAACCACTCCGCCACAGAGAACACATGTGACAACATATATATATTCATTTGTGACAGCATATATATATATTCCATTTACCCCTCCACCCTCCTGTCACTGTCACCCTCATAATTGATCAACTATTCAAAAAGCTTCAAATTTACTTTAAATGATAGTATTGTTTGTACTCCCTTCAAAGTCTGTAATATATCCTCACCTACCTCACTGAGGACAATCATTAGGGCTGAATGAATGGAATAATCTTATATCTATGTCATGTTCACTATATTATTTATGTTGCATCATTTATATGTGGTGCTACATGTATCCATCTTATTATCATCAATGCTTTGCATAGCGTCATTTCCTCATGTACATATCCATCCCATTGGAGGCCCTTTGCTCTGAAAATAAAGGGTCGCGATTTACAAACTACTCTCCAATTCTCGCTCACCCGAGCGCAATGTTTGCAGAAAAACTGGTTCCTCATGTACATATCCATCCCATTGGAGGCCCTTTGCTCTGAAAATAAAGGGTTGCGATTTACAAACTACTCTCCAATTCTCTCTCGCCTGAGCGCAATGTTTGCAGAAAAACTGGTTCTTCATGTACATATCCATCACATTGGAGGCCCTTTGCTCTGAAAATAAAGCAGTGCTATTTACAAACTACTCTCCAATTTTCTCTCGCCCGAGCGCAATGTTGGCTGAATGGCAGTAACCACGTGAGCCTGACACATATGATGGTTGATCTCCAAATAAATTCTAAAGAATAGATTGTTTCAGATGATGCCAATTATTACTAATCATATTTGCCATTAATATTGTTAAGGAAGAAAAGGTATTTTGATAATGTTACAACACCTTAAAATAATCAATGTTTAATGGGGACAAAATATAGCAAAACAAAGAGGCATTTTATTGCTTCTTATTCCAGACATCAATCATTTGTGTGTGCTCATTTTGTCTGAATTCCCCTGACAATTTAATGCCTGTGGTATTCACATTATCATTCCAGGTAGATTACCTTTTTAATTATTTCTGTTCTTGGTTGGAAACTTGTGTATACATGGGTGAGGTGAATATCAATTTCAGTAATTTGTCTTCTTCCTTCGGTTGCTCAAACCTGCAGCTCAGGTCGTGTACAGGATCACGTGACACTCTAATGACAATTCCTAGCTCCTTATTGAAGCTTTCCTTTCATTCTTATCACATTGTAGTGGAGGCTTACACTCGTGTCGATAAAAGATTCACCCCAAACTTGCAGTCTGGGTGAATGAAAATGTCGTCTAAATACGGGCGAAAATAGCTTCTGTATGGAACAGGAATTGGAATTCCTGGTTCTAATATCAAATGGCTACTTATATTGGCAAAGAGTTGGTGAAATGGGAGAGAATGCAAAAAGAGAAAATGGCAACCATAGAATGCTGTCGATTTCACTTCTAAATTCCATTACACTACATGTTTTCATATATTATACAGTGGGTAAATATTCAGATATATGTGAATAATATATTTTTCTTCTTGAATTCAGAATTCATCTGCTCATTTCATTTACCCAGCATGTAGATAGTTTTCGCCAGTTTTTCTAATTGGTTGGTTTTCACCCCTACTACAACAGGTTGGAGAGCTTACCAACAGGTTGGAGAGCTTACCTCGTTCGGGCTACGGTGGTAAATGTACCTAATTCGAGTACCGGTTCCATTTCCAAGGTCGAATTTCATATAAGATTAAGGTGCAGGTTCACAAATATGGTTGTGGAACACTGAGTTTTTGGAAGTTTTCATATTGGAATACATCACTAGAAAGGAAAAAATTATATCAAATTTCCTGAATATTCGTAGGACATTTAGTTGGGACCGGATTGAGTAAATTAACAGTGAATATTAGGAAATAATTCAGGAGTTACAACACATGTCTATAGGACAAAACTGCCCATGACAGTACTGTGTTGGTATAGCCATCAATCTCAAACAATAGAGCAGCCTCCAGTCAACCATGGGGTATATGCTGGTCTGTGGCCCACTCATATACTTCCACATGCCACTGGGGGAGGTCCTGTGGGGACTGTTGTGCATCATGTAGATATATTTTTTGCATCCCAATATATATATGCATAATAAATAATTCACTGTGATTATGCATCTAATGCATAATCACCACAAAGATGGCTTGTCTTGCTGGTACAACATTAAGAAAAACCTACCTTAAATATTATTGTATTTGATTTATTTTATTGTTTTGACAGCATATATACATATATACACATATACATATACACACATATACATATATTAATAAACACTTTATTGCATTTAAAATGGTATGTATAGCCTCCCAGCTTCCTGGTTCCAAGCCTCCCTCCACCACATCCCAAATATTTGAATAGAAGTAAAAAGTAATAAACAAAAGTAAAATAAATCAAATAAAAATGCCAACCACTCACCAAATATATGTTTATATATGGTTTTGGGAGAACGGTGAATCCGAACACATGGCCTCATGGGTTGAAACCCTGGTCGAGTCAAACCAATGATTTAACAATCTGTTACAGCAACATTAACATTCAACTTACCCTGTATATTATTGCATTTATATTTTATTTATTTTATTGTTGGTTATCACATTTTATTTATATTTTTATCATTTGAATTGAGGCCTGCTGCCAGGAGTCTCGGCACCGGGAGGCCGGGAACCCTGGTGCCGGGAAGCCGGGATTCCTTGCCCCGATAGGCTGCCATCTCCTCCCAACCCCCAACCCGAACCATGTATGCCTATTATAAATGCTAGACATATACCTATACATACCTATGCATACCTATACATACATATATATACACATATTTGATATACATTCATATACATTCATATACACATATAAACGTACATAAACATACATAAACAATTTGTATATCTACCTACTATGGACCAAATTATGTAACTACCATAGTCATGAGTCTGAATTGAATGAATGAATATACATATGCATACATATACATACATATACATACATACATATACATACATATATATACATACATATACATACATATATATACATATACATAAAATTATCTGATGCATAATCCCCACGAATATGGCATTTCTCGCTGGTACAGCAACATTAATAAAAACTTACCCTGTATATTATGGCATTCATATTTCGTTTATTTTATTGTTGGTTATCACATTTTATTAATATTTATATTATTTTAATTGAGGCCTAGTGTCGGGAGTCTCGGCGCCGTGAGGCCAGGAACCCTGGTGCCGGGAAGCCGGTATTCCCGGTGCCGATAGGCTGCCATCTCCTCTCCCACACCCATGGAAACCCAAACCCCCTATGCCTATTATAAATGTTATACATATACATACATACATATACATACTTACATACACATACATATACATACATATACATACACATACATACATATACATATATATACATACATATACATACATATGCATACATATACATACATACATATTAACATACATATATATATATACATATATATACATATATATACATACATATACATACATATACATACATATACATACATACATATCTATATATACATATGCAGACATATATACATGACTCTACACACATGCATATAAATACATATTGTATTTAGAGATGACTTCATCACATATCTTAGAGTGGTCCTCTATTTGTCGCTGCTAAGTTAATCCATGTAGTCTGTGTCACTATCAGACTTATTGCAACAATGCAAGGGGCCTAAGCTCTGACACTTTCACACTCAGATTTTAACCAAACACTGCCATTACCCTAAATAATATTCCATTTATATTAAATTTATTTTTGATTATGCATGTACATGTACACATACTTTTAAAGCTATATGTATATATGCATATATGCACATACATATGTATGTATTATATATAATATATAAATAATATTGCAATATCAGGTGAAGAATAACTTACCTGTGTTCCTAAATGTAAGAATGACTGTGCCAGATCCTTCACAATGGTAATCCATTTGCAAGTACCAAGTTGACTGTTGTGTAGTGTGTGCCTTCAGAAATATGTGTGTGCAGTGCACTGTGGCACACACCCTTATAAACCAAATCCAATCCACTCTCACACCTATTTAAGGGGCATAAGCTCTGACACATTCACACTCAGTGAGCTCAGCTGTCAGTGGAGGTGCAGCCCAGAGAACCATTGGCAACCTGAGGTGTGAAAGCTTTCCTTGGCAGTTCTTGGTTAAAATCTGAGTGTTAAAGTGTCAGAGCTTAGGCCCCTTGCAATCAGTCTGAGAGTGAAACAGACTACACATGGGTTAACTTACCAGTGACAAATGGACCACTCTACAATATGGGATGCAGTCATCTCTAAATACAGTATGTATTCACATATATATATATATATCTACATATATATATATATATATATATATAATTATGTAGTCACATATATAGGTCTCCATATGTATATATGTATACATATATGTAGATGTGAATGCATGTATATATAGACATATATACACATAGGTGCATATGTAATATGTATATTTATATGTATACACATATGTATCTTTATATGTATACACATATGTATGTTTATATCTATATATATATATTATATGTATACATACATGTATATGTAAATCTAAAAATAATGCCAATAATGATTAAAATAATACGGTAATAATAATGACAAGAATAATGATAATAACGATAATAATGATAATAACGATGATAATAATAACAAATATATAATGATAACAATGGAATAATACTTGACGTTACCCGACCTGACTTTACCCGACCTGAGTTTACCTGACTCTACTTTACCCGACTCTACTTTACCCGACTCTCCTTTGCCCGACTCTCCTTTGCCCGACCTGACTTTACCGGACATGACTTTACCGGACCCAACTTTACCGGACCCGACTTTACCAGACCCGACTTTACGGGACCCGTCTTTACCAGACCTGACTTTACCAGACCCGACTTTACCAGACCTGACTTTACCAGACCCGACTTTAGCCGACCCGACTTTAGCCGACACAACTCTACCCATCCCGAATTTACCTGACCGGACTTTACCCGATCTGGCTTTAGCCCAAACAAGTTTGGGTTAGCTGATCGTTTGGTTTAACCGAGCTTGGTTTAATGGGGTTGTATTGTATCCCGATATAAACATATATTTGCTGAGTGGTTGGCATTTTTATTTGATTTATTTTACTTTTGTTTATTTCTTTTTACTTCTATTCAAATATGTGGGATGAGGTGGAGGGAGCCTCAGAACTGGGAAGCTGAGAGGTTATACATATCGTTTTAAATCGATAAAGTGTTTATTAATATATGTATATGTGTGTATATGTATATGTGTATATATATATATATGCTGTCACAACAATAAAATAAATCAAATACAATAATATTTAAGGTAGGTTTTTCTGAATGTTGTACCAGCATCTTTGTGGTGATTATGCATCAGATGCATAATCACAGTGAATTATTTATTATGCATATATATATTGGTATGCAAATAATATATCTACATCATGCACAACAGTCCCCACAGGACCTCCCCCAGTGGCAAGTGGAAGTATATGAGTGGGCCACAGAGCAGCACATACCCCTATTGTTGGCTGGAGGTTCCTCTATTGTTTGGAATTTATGGCTATACCAACACAGTTATAACATGGGCAGTTCTGTCCTGTAGCCATGTGTTGTAACTACTGAATTATTTCCTAATATTCACTGTTAATTTACTCAATCCGGTCCCAACTAAATGTCCTACGAATATCCAGGAAATTAGATATAATTTTTGGCTTTATAGTGATGTATTCCAATATGTAAACTTCCCAAAACTCAGTGGGCCATAAGCATATTTTTGAACCTGCTACCTAATCTTATATAAAATTCGACCTTGGAAATTGAACCGGTGCTCGAATGAAGTATTTAACCACCATAGCCCGATCGAGGTAAGCTCTCCAACCTGTACAAGTATGGGGTGAATCTTTTTTCTAATATTTGTGTACATATCAAAAATGTAGAATGATCATTCTAGACCTAATTCTAGTAACACTGAATTGATGTTTTTTAGTATTGCCTATGAGTAAATTACATATGTATATATAAAGTTGGCTACGAATAACTGGGGCAAGGAAAGAGAGGCAAGACGAGGAGTGGTGGAAGCCTACCTTTATTTCCAGAGGCCCCATGGCCGAGCAATAAACAACCCTACCTACAGAAAAAGTTAAAAAATGATGAGCTCATGTGATCCTGACACACTCTGGCTGGCCTATGCATAAACAGTGGTGGCACCAGTGGCGAGCAGCGGGTTATGGCCCTCAGCAAATAGGACAGTAATAATAATATGAAGAGTTTAGGCGCAAAACCAAGTAAATGCCAATCCAAAAATGGAGATAAATATTGGAATCAAACATACAAAAGCTTTTTTTTTTATATTCCTATTTTTTTTGTTCATTGCTCCGTACCCATGTGATCATTCGAAAAGTGGAATCAGGGAGAATTAAAATTATTTTCATGTAAAAATCTTCTATTTAAACTACATTGTTGGATTGGCGTTTACATGGTTTTGCACCTGAACTCTACATATGTAGATACTCAATAGCAAGCATTTAAATACAAAGTTACATAAAACCATATAAAATAGAAGCTCCACCCATTTATACTCCTGGCTTAGGGGATATGATGCCAATATCGAAGGTGAGCAATATCTGAGATACCCCAACCCCACCCGGGCAGTCTCTTAGTACAAGTCCATTTCATCTATCGGTGTCGCTGCGAGCGACGTTGCTACTCTCATGCCGTTCATGATGCGGACGGAGAGGGGGGTCTTGAGGTAGGTAAATACTGTGTCTGTCCGCCAGTCCCCCCTTGTGCGGAGCTCCTCTATAGAGGCCCCACACAGGGAGAGGAAGGTGCATCCTCCTCTCCTCAGTGAGTGGGAGGAGACCGTGGTCGGATCGAGGCCTGCTCTTCCTGCGAAGAAGCGTAGGGTCGACTGGTAGACCTTATAAGGGAGAGGGGAGGAGCCTCCGGCCACAGACGGTATCCTGAACGCCATGTCTCCAGGGGAGGCCTGCAACAGCTCAAAATGGCGCTTGGTCCAATGGACCGCGCATATTTTGAGGTTCTGGCAGCGCGCCACCGGGATCTCCAGCACCCTTTCCTTAAATTGGATGGTCTTGGATCGCCTTATGCTTATAAGCATCCCCCAGCGGAAGAAACGGAAGTCCTCTCTGCGGAGCGCGGAGTCGGAGGAGGTGACCTGACACTTCCTGAGCAGGGCCCTGAAGCTGCACAGGAGCGCTGCACGCCAGGCTACATGGCCCGGATTAAGCGTGAGAAAGGAGAACATCCGCAGGAGTGTCTCGGGTAGTATAAGGACCGCTTGTTTTGGTGCAACCGAGCACTTCCTGCGAATCCCCCTAAGGGTCGAAGCAATCTCAAAGTCTGTATAGGGTATAGGGGGTGCCCCCCCCCTGCTTCAAGAAATTGTTCAATCCGCTCAGGTAGTTGAGGATGGATGAATATTTCATAGATCTAGCGAGCCAGGTGGCGTACAGTGCCACCTGGCCTGGGGGAGTGTGACTCCGAGAATTCGTTAATGAATTCCAAGTACCTCCTCACCTGCGCTCCCCGCATCGCTATCGAGTTGGGGGCATACGACCTGCTTTGGAAACCTTGCTTCTCTCTCACGAGCTCTGTTATCCCTGCAAAACGAAGGGAGGGGCTTACTGAACAGGTCTCTACAGCATAGACTACCAGCGGGGTCCGCCTCAGATATGCGGCCTGCACTGGCTGGGTCGTCCAGCCTGCTTAGTGCGTCACAGATTATGTTCTCCCTGCTGCGAATAAAAACGGAAGAAAATTCAAAATTGTACTCAGAGGCCACCCAGAATAGGCGTCTGAGGTAGAACATGATTTCAGGGCTCCTGGATCGACCGGAGTTGAGGGCAGCCTTGACCGTCGTGCTGTCAGTGACCATCACAACCGCGTAGTCCCTCCAGGAGCCGCCCCATTTGAGTGCTGCGGCATAGGCCGCCCACATCTCCCTCACATTGATGTGGGCTATGGAGCTAAGCTCATCAGGACTGAGATGATGGTGGCCGAGACTCGCTCCTAGGTCCCCATCATCGGTTTGGCCGAAGGCCCCCGCAATCCAGTCCCCCCCATGAAGGGCCCCATAGCCAAAATCGGAGGCGTCACTGTATGTTGAGAGATGTGCTGCGAAGGAGCCAAGTATTTTTGCTTTACCATTGAAACGAGCCGCAAAATCGCTCCACCAATCTACGTCATCACGAAAACCTCTGGAGAGTCGAACTTTGAAATGTGGCTCTCGTACGCTACCGATCGCATCGTAGATGCGGCGACAGAAGGTCCTACCACCCTTTACCACCTTGCTGCAATGAGCCAACAAGCCCCCCAGCCTCTCGAGCTCCCTCCGGGTTACTTTACGTTTGCCCTTCACCTCCCCGAGGATCACGTTCAGTTTACTAAGCTTGTCTTCGGGGACCCTCATTTCCAATTCGACCGAGTCAATAATGATCCCTAAAAACCGTACAGCAGTGCTAGGGGAGCTCAATTTACCAAAACTCACGAAGAAACCGAGTCGTCTGAGAATCGCAATTATTACACTTTGGTCCCTGCAGCCTTCTGCGAGGCTCGCACTCACTATGCAAAAATCGTCTAAATAGTTAATGACTGAAGACATACGGGCTAGAAGAGAGTCCCATACATAGCCTGTTGTCTTTCATGTAGGTGCATTGTTCATTCTTGTCAGCACTAAATACCCAATGGAGGCCCTGCCTGTCTCGATCACTGGGGTGGATGCAGACCGCTCTATAGGCATCCTTTATGTCCACTGTGGCCATGTAGTCCCCCCTCTCCATCACCTCAGCCACCGTGTCTACACTTTTGTAAGAACATTTTCCCCAAACCTGATTGGTGCAAGTATTGAGAGCGCCGCCTGCGGGGCGACTACAGTCCACAATCGTCCTACTACCACCATCATCTTTTGGGACACAGAAAATATTATGTATACAAGTTGGAGGGGCATCTACTACTGTTATGCAACCCCGATCTATCTCACTCTTTAATTTCTTAGTGATGGCGTTAATATCTGCAGAGTCACGTGGGAGTTTACAAACCGGGTTATATTCTAGCGTGCAGCCGGGATTGATTACATTAAAAGCAAAAACAGTCCCCATTAATAGGTATTGGCCGTCTGGGTCTGTGTCGCCCCTGAGGAACAGTTCAGTGAATACGCGGCAGGGGCGGAGTTGTGCCAAGCAGCCCGCCACATAATGGGTGCAGGTGCATGTGCCGTGTGTGCATTCATTGTATACCCCAAAAGTACATTGGGAGTCGTCTTCTTTTACTGTCACCAGGAGGGTGTGGTCCACCGACAGCCACCCCCCCCCCCTTCATCTTCGGGGCGGCTCGCCCAACCGGTGATGTAATCCCCCCCATGTGGGCTTATCCTGTTGGGGTCGGTGCCGCTACCAGGGGCGCTGTATCCGGCTTCGGCCTGGATGTGGTTACTGCCATCCCCCTTAATCCCCCCATCCGCGGGGGTGCCAGCACCACATGTGTTATTTGTGGTCGCCCCCTTCCCCTCACGCCTCTGACATCTGAGGCATCGGCGTCATAGCCGTTGTAATGGGAGTGGCGGGCGTGATTGCTCGCGTCCCCGGTGTTATCGCCCTCACCGAGGTCTGCCTCGCTATTTATTTTCCCGCCTTTTCTTATTGGGATAGCGTCCCCCCCCCCTTCTGGGGTTTCTACGTGGAGGTGGCGTAGCCGTTCCCCGTGGTTTCTATCGGAATAAAAAGGACCTTCCCCGATATAGTCAAAATGGCCGGCAGCCGTGAAAACTTCCAACCCAACTCCCCCCTTATTTTTATTTAGTGTAAGTGAGGTATAATTCTCATTTTGTGTGAGTGAGGCATAATCGCCCCTTACTGGGGGGTCTGTGTAGCTAACATTTATCGCGCCCCTGCCAAGGCTATTCGTACTATCAGCGACACCTTCATCCGACCCGACACTGTTAATATTGGCACCGATCATGCAATCGGCACCTGTAACCACTACACCTCCGACAGAGCCTAAACAGTTTGCATCAATGTTAATTATGCCATCGGTATCATTCCTACCAGTCACACGTTCATCAGACCTGAAGCAGTTTACATCGGTAGTAGTTTTGCAGTCGACATTATTCATACCATCTATCACCTTCCTAGACCTGACACTGTTCATATCCGTGACGTGGCGATTATCAGGCTGGTTGACACTGATCAAATCTGTGGTGTCTGCATGACCTACTGAATTTTGTTCGTCACCGCCATAGTTACAACGTTCATGCACAACAGTGGCCTGGCGGGCGTCCCCCCCATCGCCGGCATCACTCCCTACAGCAATATCAAGCAAAAAATTCTCAGTATCGAGAGTGTTCTTTATTGGCTTAAGACATTTTCCACCCGGGCTCTTCCCGGCCGCGTCATCTGTAATGAATACATGGTTATCATCTGCGCCATTACCCACGCCATGCGTGGGCTCTGAAATAGATACATGTTTAACACTGATATAATTGACCCGGTCATTTCTTTTTCTTCTCCCGTCAATGTCCCTATTACCAACAACACCTCCCCGTGCCTTAACTACTGTCTCGTTAGTGATCGTGCGATGTGGGGCGCACGCCCATCAGTCCTTGTTACATTTAGCAAGTTTGTGAGAGCGGCTCCCACACTTGCTGCAGCTGTGAGTATAGTTACAGTTCTCCTCGGAACGTGAGCACCCGCTCTCTTTATTCCAGTGGAAGCAGTAGCGTTTACTTCCACCCGAATTGCCCCCTCTTTTAGCACTTGAAGTAGTGGTCCCTTTCTTACTCTTCATCTGCTGTGAGCCATAGTGAATTACGCTTGCCCCCTGAAAAGCTTCCGCGAAGGCGGCAAAGCCATGCTCCTCCGCCTTCTTCCTTATAGCCGTGTCATAGGCCACGTGCGCCACATCTTTAAAATCATCTGTCATGGCTCTCACGGACAGAAAATGGAGATGTTTCAGGAATGCCTTATAGTCCTTTTTGGACACGGTGTCTATATCTAGGCACCAGAGAGTGGCAGCAGCAAGCAATTCATGGGGGTTAAGCTTCTTTACGTCCTTGCCCGCAACAGTGAATTTACGAAGGGACCACTTGCCTCGCTGCCTCCTTGTGCTTGAACTGGATCTGCTTCCCGATCCTGAGTCGCTGTGGCGCCTGCATCTCCTCCCCTTTGAGCGTCGTCGTGACCTCATGCCGTAGGCTGAGTGTTCGCCCGGCGCCGGCTTCTCCTCCGGTTGGTGCGTGGCCTTGGGGGATTCGTCCTGCCCGGGAGCATCCGACCGGTGGCTCCCGGCCGCCTCGGCCATGCTTGGCCGGGTCTCCTTCCGCGGGCTCCGCCTCTTCTGCCTGTCTGATCGGCGGCGCCTCAGGCGATCTCTCTGGTCCTCCAGATCCGCCAGCTCCTCCTCCAGTTCCAGCTCGCGCACCTCCTCCTGCGTGTCCCGCAGTCGGTCCTCCATCGACATGGCTCCCATGGCTGCCGACACCTCGAACTCCTGCTTGGATTTCCGTTCCGCCGAGGCCCTACGCGACAGTCGTGCAGGCTGTCCGTTCGCCTCCCCCTCTATCTGATGGCGGGAGCATGCCTCCAGGTCTCCCTCTTTGTGGGAGGCCCCGCATAGTGAACAGTAAACAGCCGACATCTGAAGCGGAGATCAGCGGAGCGGTAGCAGGAGTGGAGTAGGAGTGGAGTAGGTCCGTGCAGTTCAAATTCCAGTGCGCGAGTGACAATATTCGCGGCACTGGGGGGTGGCGCCAGCTGTCCCACCCAGGGGAGGGGCCACCCATAAAGTAGTACACAGAATCAGGGTGGCCAGTAGGGGATATTCCCTTACGCGCCTTTATACTCGCATAAGTTTTATACATCACATAATAAATTATATATCACATATATATATATATATAATGTAATTCTACATAGATAATATAATATATATTATTACATGTATATTAAGCAAATAAATACATACATATTAATATAATGTATATTGTAGTAGTCTGCCAAGACCTCTCAGGCAAGGAGGCACATAGACAGCGGGGCATGAATAGGGTGATGACATTAGGGAGCCTAGATGGTGTACGAGTGTTCTCCATGGCGGAGAGGTTAGAGTGTCTGACTTTTTTCTAGGTTGGACTCCTAATCTGAAGGTTGGTGGTGTAATTCCCCATCTCCCCACCTCCTCAAATTTGGATTTCCACCGATGTGTATAACTTACAGTGTCATCAAAGGCCAGTTGCTCTCATACCATGTCTATGTGGTGCTGGAGGATAACAATTCCTTGGAGCGGTAAAAGTGTAGTCGGGCTTTCTATCGACAAACTGTCTAATGTTGAAAACAAGTGTATTAAGACTTATTCATGATCGGCAGTATAAATCTTCAAGACAAACCCGGAAGTGAAGAACGGTGGGTATGATTCCTGCTGTGGGACGTAACATTTCCCATGTTCATCATGGCCATGACACGAGTTGTCATGACCTGGATCCTGTACAAGCTGTGTTGTATGGTTGTTGAATCTGTGTATGTATATGTAATTGCCTATATGTAATTGTAAACATTAAATCACTATTGGACCTTAACCATCTGATATTTCCCATTTCCATCACCCCCCATGACAATATATTCCACACATTCTTTTAGATAAACATTCTCAAATCTGAAGAAAATAGACCATAATCATTATTTGTTCATCATTATCTTATTTTCCCCAATCTTCCTGGTTAACTATACTTACTTCTGCTGACATCAAGACGGCGTAAAGGAGCCACCTGTCAATCAATTGACTGATTGTAAGTGATAGCTACACAGAAATGACTGTGCATAGTTGAAGTTGACTCAAGTTCAATGATACCGATAAAGTTACTCCAAATTAAATTCTTGTAAAAGATACCATCACCAAGTTTTGTTTGTTGTTGTTTTATGTCTGAGCAACATCTAACGTCATATCATTCCAACTTGTGACAGTGCGCACTCATGGCGATGTTATAGTGCTGGCCCACTGGGAAATCAGGCACCATGACCTGGTATCCCGTTCAGTCACATTATCCTGACACTGAGCCAACCAGTCCTTGCTCTATCCTGGTAATGCCAAGCACCAGGCTAGGTAGCAACAAGTATCAATTTGTAGGTCATCAGTTTGACGCTACCAGGATTCAAACCCACAAACTCATGGGTTCAGATCCTCCGATCTCCCAAAACAGGCCATGGACGTTCAACTCATTTGGCCATCCCGTCTAGTCCCATCACCAAGTGCAAGGTCATAAACTCTCAGTGGTAACTAATATAACGTTACAAAAACCCGGTCAGGTTACTATAGTTACTAACATAGCGAATGTGGTAAGGATTCTTCGAGGCGGAAAAATGGTGATAGAAAACCGGACCCATTAGCAACCTTGGTTTGTGCACCTGCTCCCTGTGGCTCCCCCTGGTGTGAGTAGTAACAGTTAACCCCCACCTCACCTCACCCTCCTATCCCAGGTTGAAACAGCTTGCAAACGCTGTGCAATCACTGAGGGTGGGGGGGGGGGGGGTATTTGCCAGAACATTGACCAATTATAAAAACACGGGTCTCTGCCGCTGGGAGCACCCTATGTGATTACAAAACTCTCCCCCTTCATTTCACCTGTGATGCAATTAGCCTAGTCAATTTAACCATGTCTGGAAAGAGGAAGGAAAACTAGTCACAAGGATGAACAGTGAATAAGTTGTGCTTTATTGGCAGCAACTCCTGTCATCCCCCATTCATGTGACCTAGCACCTGTACTCCTCATACACTGCCCACACTATGTCTCATTGCCACTTTAGCCTGTATATTGAAACAGTGCCAACAACCCATGGGACAGGAGTCCTATGGCTGTGGATGCACTCAATTTGAATATCTGAATTTGGATAGCATCAGACAGAGTGTCTGGGGTCCTGCTCTAGAGTCGGTCTGTCTCACTCAAGAGCCAGGATGAGAGTGATTTTCCTTCAGTGTGTCTGAAGCAAACTCATGAATAATTAATTAGCTGAGACTAGTGTGTGGTCAGGATAGGCCAAGAGAGTCAGGTGACCGGACATTCCCCAGCCAGCCAATGAGACACTCCCCCACAGACTGGGTGGGTGACCACCCCATTAGGGGCTGTCACTCAAACCAGCTGCAGGTGGTGTACTCTATACATATGCAAATCAGGCAGGTGGGTCAGTCGGTGGTCTTTGGTGGACAGGATCTTGCAACAGTTACAGATATTGTATATAGTAAAATCATTCTTTTCCTCTTTTGTATTCTTTATGAACACATAGAGAACATTTCAATCATCATGTACTGTTTCTTGCAAAGGAGCTCTTTTCATTAACTCCAAACATCATATATAACAGATAGTTTACATCATTCAGCCTCATATACATTTCCATCAACTCCACTCATAATGTATAACATATAGTTTACCTCACTCAGCATCATGTACCATGGGAGTGGAATTCTATTAGTTTTAGTTACTTTTAGTTTACATAACATAAGTCCCACTCCGACATCCAAGAATAATAATGCTCTCTGCCAATATATAATTCTTAACCGAAAATCCGTATATTTTTACAACGTCCCTCTTCCATTCCTACTTGTGCAAAACCATCAAGAAAAATGGAAGCCCTTAAACATTACGTTGCTTTCGGTTTAAGCCAGAGCGAGTGCCATACAGTGGAGTAATCATGAGTGATCGATAGAGTTGTACCTTCTGTACCACTTATGAGTGTCAATAGATTTTTGCATTTTACTTAGGTAGATTCTCCACTGTATTGGCTACTCCTCCCTTAGTCACTGTTAAAGTTTTTCTTCCCGTTTTCTGTCTTTTTCCCAGTTCTCCACCACCTTGAGGACCATTCCTATCTACTTGTTTACACTAATTGTTTTTAGACAAGAACAGCCCCAAAATCTACAGTTAGAGTGGTGGTCCCAAGGTAGACGGTGGCTTTGACCCGGCTAGTTTGCTACCTATCTACACTAGTACTACTCCCCCCTTAATTAATATTGCTTTTATATTTAACCAGATGTCTTTTTATCCTCCCGTCATCGTCCAAGCTGTGTCAGCCAATTCTCTTGCGCGCCCATGCCCCCTTTAAAACTCATGATAAAAAAATATAAAAATTAGTTTTAAAAATAGGGTAAGCAGGACAGAATAATGACACCAGCAGGGAACCATGACGGGTCAGATCTTGTCTAAGACAGTCCGGTCAAATATTTCTAGCAGTGATTGATCCCATCAATCAATGCCAATTACCACACAAGATAATCAAATCAACTCCTTCTCCGCTTGGTCCATCGATCCTCCATCACTTGAATGGCCCGAATCAACCAGATGACTCGCATCAATCAACTGACTTGAATCTTCGCCTGCAGTTAATTCGTTCCTCCCTTAATGGTCCCGTGACCTTCCTAATTTATTGATCCCGTCGATCATTGACCCTAGCTCGATCAAATGACCCGGATCAATCAGATGACCCGAACCAATCAACCGCCTAGAATCCCTCAAATGAACTCAATCATTTTTCTTCCCTCCATGGTCCCGTGACCTTCCTAATCTCTTGATCCCGTCGATCATCGACCCCAGCTCAATCGAATGACCCGGATCAATCCGATGACCCAAATCAATCAACCGCCTAGAATCCCTCAAATGAACTCAATCATTTTTCTTCCCTCACTGGTCCATCGACCCTCCTACTTATTGACCCCGTCAATTCCGGACCCGAAGGTCAATCAACCGACCCGAGTCAATCAGCTGACTCGAATCAATCAACTGCCCCGAATCACTCAAACGCGGCACCCGCCGCCGATGCCCACACCCGTGGTGTGCACATCGTCGTGAGCCCACTCGTGTCCGCAGCCTGTCCAGCACCGCATACCACCGATTGGATGTACGGATGCGACTAACGGATCCGGGCCCCAATCATGGTAATACGCGTACCGCGATCAGCGCCTGCACTTATTGTATTTATCCAGAAACCCCCTTGGATTTTTACACAAACAAAAATCTGACTGGTGCTCGGATTACGTCCCTGTCGCACACTAACCCACGAGTACATGTAAATGGAGGGAATCGGTGGACACGCCTCGCGTCACCGCACCGTCCGTCCTACCCTAGGCCGTCTTTTCTCCCTTATCTAACAATCACATCCTTGGTTTTACACACACCCCAAAAACAGTCTGACTGGTGCTTGGATCACGTCCCTGTTGCACACTAACCCACGAGTACATGTAATTGGAGGGAATCAGTGGGCACGCATCGCGTCACCGCACCGTCCGTCCTACCCTAGGTCGTCTTTTCTCCCTTATCTAACAACCACCTCCCTGGTTTCCACAATTCTGACTGGTGCTCGGACCCCGTCCCTGCCGCACACTAACCTACGAGTACTTGTACATGGAGCGAGGCGGTGCGCACACAGCGCGTCACCGTACCGTCCGTCCTACCCTAGGTCGTCTTTCTCTCTTATCTCTTATTGTCGTACACGCGGACTCGTCCCTGTCGGACAGCGTCGTCCGGTTCGATCATGGGAGCAGCCCGAGGCGCGAACTCGTCTATGGCTCAACCTGTGCCTGATGGGTCAGGTGGCCGCTAGGACCTTCCCATGGCTATACCACGCCAGCTTTATGCAAGCAGGAATCAGAGAGGCGCATAATGTTACATTAAATCCTCCCCCCCCTTACTTCGCGACTGCGGGTTTATTGCAAGCAGGAAACCGAGGAAAGACCAATTGCTATAATTAGCTTCCCCCCCCTATACTTGTATCTTACGAGCAGGGATCAGAGAGGCATATAATATTTAATTAAATCCTCCCCCCCTTACTCGTTCATTGTGGGTTGGGCGGGGAGCCTAATTTCCCGTTATTCCCAATTACCCCGAGCAACTACCAGGATCCCGGTTAGCTATCCGTCGCCCGACCGAAAGGCTTGGGAAGGGTTAGGGAGTAGGTGGCTGGAAATCCTTTTATGGCAAGCTCCAGCGGTTCCGAGCAACTCTCACTCCATTTATCATACAACTTGGTCGCTTTTCGACCCGTTAATTATGTCGGAATGAGCAACTCCGTCTGTCTTGACATTTATACAACGTCCCTGCTCATCCCCCTCAATTTTGGTTCTGACGCACGAGAAGTGCATAATGACTGTGAACTAACAGTACCCCCCAATAGACAGCCCGGAAACGTATACATAACTACGCACTTATACAATGTCCCCGCTCCTCCCCAATCTTTATGGTTCAGACGCACCAGAGTGCATACACCTGCGCAATACGTATTACCCTTTACCAAAAACAGCTCGGAAAAACTTGTCAATAACCACCCAAGTTATACAGCGTCCCTGCCCGTCCCCAACTTTTATGGTTCCGGTGCACCGGCACTGCACACACTTGTTGGTAACCTCTACTGCCCTCTATACGGGAGCGTACCCAGCACCAATACTGAGCCCTGCGCCCTATATCGTGCAATACCAATACTGAGCCCTGCGCCCTATATCCTCCTGGATCATCAACGGGGAAGGGGCGGGTAGTTCTTTGGACTCATAGACCACCGTCATGTCATGTTCTTTGCTTCGTCCCTCGCTAAGGCTATCATTGATTCGACTACAGCAACATGCTTCGCTAATTGCAGCTGGATATTTCGTGTTCTATTCATCATGGAAATCATGTGCAAATGGTTATGCCTCAGGGCCTGCGTCTGTAGTCTGTGGGCAGCAATAGCCAGTTGCACCCTTTTCAGTTGTGCTTGGCTTACCGTACCGAACAGCCATGACGCTGCCTCCCCTATCGCATTAACCAGTCCCTGCTTAGGCCGTTTAGTTACCAACTGCAGGAAATCTACAGGGTCTTGCTCTAACCTGGCCTGAAGGAAACTTAGCTTCATGTTCCAATGATGAATATTAACATACCTCTGATTCTCAGTCAATTTATCCAAATAGCCCCGCACTTGTGAGACCCAGTAACCCACTGGTGGCTGGTTAGGTAGTGTGATCAGCACCACCAGCTGCCACACAGCAGACACCGTCCTCACTTCTCCTTGGCCCCGAACTAGGACGCCATCTTCCTTAAACAGGTCGGCGCTGCTGCCCAGAGGCAGGCAGCACCAGATGACTCCCACGTGCCAGTACAGTGACCACATGGTAGAAATTGACTTGGATATAAAATTGCAGTCTACTGGGTGATATCCCCGAGGAGATCGCGTCCCGCAGCACTATATGAACAGTGAGACTGGACAGATCCTGATATCAGTCCCAACCGCTATATCCGACGAACACTAACGTGGTATATTTTTTTTGACAAATCAAAAACCGCTGCAATCAACTGGACAACTCCTGAATGCAATCTAATTGCACACCGGAGGTTCCCGAAGCGACAAAAAAACAACAACAACTTTTTAGTCTTAGAAACACGCCTTGGTCTTCAGGACAAGCGTCTCCCGATGCTTCTTCAAAAATATTGTTCAAAATAATCTCTGTCGACGCCAGTCATTAGTTCAAGTCCCGCGTCTTGTTTTAGGTGTACACGGTCTATTACTCTTCAAGTCGACTCCTTGGTGAATGTTCACAAAAATAAATACTCTCGATTGCTGCCGACCGACAATGGGTAACGGTTCGATCCCGGCGCGCCAATTCGTGCTACACCGGGCGATGTCCACGCACCGTCCGTCCCTGTGCTTCGGTCCTTGCTACACCGGCGTCGCTCGGTCCACTTCCTTATCGCGCACTCACCGTCCCGGTACTTTTTATCTGTGCTACACCGGCGTCGCTCGGTCCACTTCTTTATCGCACACTCACCGTCTCAGTACTTTTATCTGGGCTACACCGGCGTCGCTCGGTCCACTTCTTTATCGCACCCCCGTCGTCTCTATACTTTTATCTGGGCTACACCGGCGTCGCTCGGTCCACGATTTACTGCACACCCACCGTCCCTGCGCTTTTATCTGCGCTACACCGGGTGGTTCATATCAAGTCGTCGTGTGTAATTGGGCACGCTCCAGCGCCCCCTTAGGTCAACCGCTTAGTGAATGTACACACAAAAATAAAAGTATTATTCAACTACCTCTGCATGGGCATTGACTCACTCAATGTTCGTGCACTCACTATCGGTAGCTCCGCTCAGTAGTTTTATGTTGATTCGTTGTGGTTTTACGTCCCAGCAACATCTATGGTACTGCAAACCACACAACAATGTTTATATATAAAAAATAAAAAATCAAAAAAAAAATCACTCGATCAATACTCGTCCGTGTCGGTATGCAACAACTACACCAATGTTCGTGCTCAGCTTACCAGCAGGTGACGCATGTAACTGATTACACTTGGTGCCGAATTCCACACAATGTTAGTGTAAATGTCTGTCAACACATAAGTGTGTGTGTAAACGCCCACCTGCTGCTGGAATTCATTCGATGCTGGTGAGTGCTGGGCTGAACACACTGTCCACGGCGATCTCCTCCGACCTGTTATCACGTGCCTATGTATAGAACGACACACTGCTAGAAGCAAACAAAAATACAAAAAGTCAAAGTTTCAATGTTTTTGTCAAAATAAATTTCTTATATATGCACGATCTCGTGAATATATATATAATATTCAGAATACACACAGTCTTCCATGTGCTGAGATCCCAACACTCGTCACGCATCGCCGTGCCCGACGGTAGTTCAGCTCCCGCGTCGCGTCAGGCGAATTCACCAGGCGTGTCACATCAGGCGAGGTCAGCAGCTGGGTCGCGTCAGGCGAGGTGGCTGCTGGGTCGGTGGGGGGTGCGTGGGTGGCGCAGGGGTGGGCGCTCCTCTCATCTCTCGCCGCACCCCACGCCACGCCCCCCTCACGTCCTCCGCCGTCTCGCCGGTTATGTCATTGCCCGCCGTGTGGGGGGAGGGTGCGCGGGGCGGGGCATCGTCCAGTGCCCGCCCCCTCGCCCGCACCCGCGTCGTGGGTCGACTTCCATCCCCGGGTCGGTTGTAGGGTTTATTGTCATCACCCGATAGCGTGCTGGGTTCGATGCCGTACCCGGCCCGGGTTCGTTCCGCTTCACCACCTGTTCAGGAAACTGGGGAACAGAACATGGGAGAGACACCCAAGTACCACCACTCAACCCCCCATCACTCAGACTTGCACACACACACTTATTTTCTTTCCCATGCACACACTCATCATTTTTATCACCCCAGACTTCCTGTCCACCTCCAGTCTCACCCTGCACATACTTTTTACTACTCTTAATTACACACTTATCGTGTGCATTCTCCCACACACGCTCTGTTGATGCACGCTCTGTCGATGCACACCGTCTTTTATGGCCCCTGTCATGCATGTGTTGTCCCTCATCATGCACTGCATTCGGTGTGTGCCTGGTACCAGCGCCCTCTCACACTGACTGTCTATGACCCATGGCTCTGGTAATTGTCCTTGGAATTGCCCCAATGGCAATTGACAATCCCTCTCCCCACCTGTCTGGTCATAGCCAGTGTTGTGTGCTTGGCACACTTTCCTTCTCTGTGCACCTCCACATGTGTGTGTATACATTCATAGAATTCCCATCTATCTGTCGATATATATCAAAAACACAATATATATCGACGTACCGTCGTACAATTCCCTTCTCTCTGTCGATATATATTCAAAACACAATATACACTGACGTACCGACGTACACAACTCCCACCTACTTAGGCTACTATCAATATATATATATATATAAATATATATATATATACACACACACATCGACCATACCGATATACATCGACGTACCGTCGTACGACTCCCTTCTATCTGTCAATATATATCAAAAACGCAATATATATTGACGTACCGACGTACAACTCCTTACTTATCAATATATATCAACAATACCAAAAACACACCGACAACACCGATCCACGGATCGTCTCATGTCTCACGCTCTCTCGACCCTTCTACCCACTCCCCTACACACACACACAGTTCTCTATGTCGGCATGTCTCTGCTGCATGCGGATTCCATCACACACACACACACACACACACAGGGTGGGTGCCCGCCTGCTTTGCGCGGCCTCCCTACACACACACACACACACACAGCGTCAGGGTGGGTCGCCTCGCTGCTGGGTACAGCCCCCACTCACTTTAAAGCTGCACACTCACTTGAAAAACATATCATTTTTCAAACCAACACACTACTTTTAGTTCTGATTTTTCTGTATGTATGTTATATACCTGTGCACCTACCAACATTCATCGTCCACTAGAATGGAACACCAAGTCAATTCGATAGAACCTATTCTCAGCAGTGACAGAATTCCAAACTGTCGGACTATGCCCCTTTAATTTACTGGCATGCATCACTGTTGCTGCAGGGTGCAGCCCCCTAGCTCACCCCTACACACACACACATTCCGGGTGGGTCATGTCACTGTACTTGGGCACCCCCTTCACACACACCCACCCACACACACACACAGTCCTTTTGAGTCCTGCCGGCTGTTATATACCCAGCGGTGGGTGGTATGCTTGCTGCTTGCACTTATCAAACATTTGCTGTCACAGTATACTCCGCAGTCAGTTTATCCTAGTAAAATATCCTAGCCAAAGGAGTGCGACTACCAATATTCTATTGGTCACTGCCCCCTCGCCACTCCTACTGGCTAGCTAACTCTTGGACAACTGTTCCATTACATACATTATTTTAGTATTAAATACGCTAATTTAACGCGAATCGGACAAGAAACTGACTGAGCGGACTCACTAATATAATAACATTTATATCAGTCTCGTTCCCTAGCCGCCGGGTGGCTCGGGCGGCGACGCGCGCACACGTGGACAACCCGCCTTTTTATTTGTATATAAAGTCACGGTGTGGTCCTGGCGGCGACGCGCGCACACCGTAGACAATTACCTTCATATTTTTATATATAAAGTCACCGTGTGGTTCTGGCGGCGACGCGCGCACACCGTGGACAATTAATTTTTATATAAATCTACTGGCGGCGACGCGCGCACACCGTGGACAATTAGCTCATATGCTTTCATATAATCTACGGTGTGTTAGTACTGGCGGCGACGCGCGCACACACACACACGGACTACCCGACTTTCAATTAGATACAAAGTTACCGTCGCGTGCCCCACTACTAACCAGCTTTCCGATTGCAATTAACTTTACATATTAAACTATATATCGGGCCGGAACCGGACGAAAAACGGACACAGCACACACTCACTCAACTTAGTTTTTCATATCCTTCATTTCCCTTAGCCTTCTATTATACATACATACACATCATACCACTATACATACAAAACCATATCTATCAATTTCCACAATCACCTATATATCAACACATATATATAGCCACATATTCTTTTTCGTTATATGTATTGTGTGTGTGCTGGCAGTGTGCATGCCGTGTGGTACTAGCGGCGACGCGCGCACACTCCTAATTTATCAACATATATTCAGGTTTCAGCCTCGTGCCGTGCTACTCGGGCAGCGATGCGCGCACACTCCTAATTTATCCACATATATTTAGGTTTCCGCCCCATCGGGCCCCGCACCCGTACCGAGATACTGTGTGGGCATGGCAACCTGAGTGGACCTTTGTTCGACATATATACACACATCTATATCGACACACATGCCTCAACACACATATATCAAATTCCACACACACAACTCCTAAATTAGTTACAGATAGCGGTACACAGTGTCTCACCCCCATCTCGGCGCCCCAGCACCCAAAACAAGTGATAAAACAACTGAACCCTACCCGGACATCGGGGATGTTCGTCCGCGATGTTCGTCCGCGATGTTTGTTGTCACCGCAGCACGTCTCACGGGCGCGTCTGTCATCCTCACGGCGTTCTCGCGTCATCACGGGTGCGTCTGTCATCGCCATCGCCTCACCGAGTTCTTCTGTCATCTGTCTGAACTTCAGACAATCGTCATGGTCGCCAGTTATAAAAACACGGGTCTCTGCCGCTGTGAGCACCCTATGTGATTACAAAACTCTCCCCCTTCATTTCACCTGTGATGCAATTAGCCTAATCAATTTAACCATGTCTGGAAAGAGGAAGGAAAACTAGTCACAAGGATGAACAGTGAATAAGTTGTGCTTTATTGGCAGCAACTCCTGTCATCCCCCTTTCATGTGACCTAGCACCTGTACTCCTCATATACTGCCCACACTATGTCTCATTGCCACTTTAGCCGGTATATTGAAACAGTGCCAACAACCCATGGGACAGGAGTCCTATGGCTGTGGATGCACTCAATTTGAATATCTGAATTTGGATAGCATCAACAGAGTGTCTGGGGTCCTGCTCTAGAGTAGGTCTGTCTCACTCAAGAGCCAGGATGAGAGTGATTTTCCTTTAGTGTGTTAGAAGCAAAATCTTGAATAATTAATTAGTTGAGACTAGTGTGTGGTCAGGATAGGACAAGGGAGTCAGGTGACCGGACATTCCCCAGCCAGCCAATGAGACACTCCCCCACAGACTGGGTGGGTGACCACCCCATTAGGGGCTGTCACTCAAACCAGCTGCAGGTGGTGTACTCCATACATATGCAAATTAGGCAGGTGGGTCAGTCGGTGGTCTTGGGTGGACAGGATCTTGCAACAGTTACAGATATTGTATATAGTAAAATCATTCTTTTCCTCTTTTGTATTCTTTATGAACACATAGAGAACATTTCAATCATCATGTACTGTTTCTTGCAAAGGAACTCTTTCCATTAACTCCAAACATCATATATAACAGATAGCTTACATCATTCAGCATCATATACATTTCCATCAACTCCACTCATAATATATAACATATAGTTTACCTCATTCAGCATCATGTACAATGGGAGTGGGATTCTATTGATTTTAGTTACTTTTAGTTTACATAACTTAAGTCCCACTCCGACATCCAAGAATAATAATGCTCTCTGCCAATATATAATTCTTAACCGAAAATCCGTATATTTTTACAAGACTATTTGAGAGATAGTCTAGTCTATATTGTGAAATAAAATATAAGGGGGGATAACATTAGTCAAGAGCACATTATAAAATAGAGACTTACTGAATGAAGACTTGCAGAAAATGTTCAGTTTTATTTCCTTTAAGTGTTTAAGTGTTAATCGGACAAATGCAGCTGTTGATAAGGAGATACTGAGCTGGGGTCAAGCGACGAAAGTAAAGATATAGGGACTGTAATTGCGTTTCCGTAAAGAGTATGTTGGTCACATTCGAATTCAGCTAAATACTTTCTTTAAGAGGTATCAGGTTCGTTTTGTGGAGTTAAGCAGAACAAAATTGAGAATATATATACATGCATGCATACATACATACATACAAAAGTAAAACATGTTTTATTTAACAACGCCTCTAGCGCACCTTGATTTGTGTAGCATCGTGCATGTTGCTAGTAACATGAGTAATTCATGACGCTGAAGACCGTGCTGGGGTACCAGGATAATTTCATAGCGTATGACTAGCATTCCCTCCTAAGCTTGGGGAGGTTGTCACCGGTAACTTGTGGCTTTCACGACGTTGGAGACCATGCTAGGGTACCAGGACAGCTATTGTTGTGTTGCTAGGGTTCTCTAGGACACAAACAATAGTAGCATTTCTCTATGGATACAAAAGATTCCTGGTAAGCCACTTTGACATCAGTCATTCATTGCTGTAATGCTGTAGAGTACGGTTTGGATGCCAAAGTTAGTCTCAACGATAAAGAAACACTATACGGTGGCGGAATTTGGTATGCCGCTTGTAAAAATATACGGATTTTCGGTTAAAGAATTATATATTGGCAGAGAGCATTATTATTCTTGGATGTTGGAGTGGGACTTAAGTTATGTAAACGAAAAGTAACTAAAATTAATAGGATCCCACTCCCATTGTACATGATGCTGAGTGAGGTAAACTATATGTTATATATTATGAGTGGAGTTGATGGAAATGTATATGATGCTGAATGATGTAAACTATCTGTTATATATGATGTTTGGAGTTAATGAAAAGAGTTCCTTTGCAAGAAACAGTACATGATGATTGAAATGTTCTCTATGTGTTCCTAAAGAATACAAGTGGAGGAAAAGAATGATTTACTATCTATATCTATATACATATCTGTAACTGTTTGCAACATCCTGTCCACCCAGGACCACCGACTGACCCACCTGCCTAATTTGCATATGTATAGAGTGCACCACCTGCAGCTGGATTGAGTGACAGCCCTAATGGGGTGGTCACCCACCCAGTCTGTGGGGAGTGTCTCATTGGCTGGCTGGGGAATGTCCGGTCACCTGACTCCCTTGGCCTATCCTGACCACACACTAGTCTCAACTAATTAATTATTCAAGATTTTGCCTCAGATTGATTGATTGATTGATTGGTGGTTGCTTGACGCCATGTCGGCAGCATAGGCCATATTCACGGCGAGAGATGTTTGTTTTTTGTTCAAACCATCGCTTTTACATGTAAAAGCAGACAATCAATTATGTGCCAATAGACACTCATTAAATTAGAAAGCTCACAATCATATATTTGTGGTCAAGGGAAACAAATTCCCATAGAAAAAGAAAAGTTTCATTAATAATTAATAGAATCCATTTAGTAAACTATATAAGGTGGTACAGTCCAGCTGCCCTCAAAAAGGCTAAAATGTTTTCCTGTTTTACCTTAGTAAAAAGGTCATGCATACTGTCTGCAGTGTAGAACCGTTGGCGCAGGGCCAAAAAATCAACGCAACTTAGTAAAATGTGTTTGAGTGTCAGTGGGGACTGACACCCAATACATTCAGGGGGAGGTTCCCCCTTGAGCAGAAAAGCATGTGTAAGCCACGAGTGGCCAACACGGCAGCGGCTAAGGACCACTTGGTCCCGCCGACCTCCCGCATGAGTCTGTGGTGGCTTTCCCACAGATGGTTCAATTTCTTTAAGTTTATTAATGTTTTCATCCCACTCATGTTGCCATTTGGATTTTATGTGGGTGGCTATTAGTGGTTTCAGATCAGAGTGAGGGATCAGACACGGTTCAAGATCACAGTTCAGGGCCTTCTTCGCAGCCCGATCAGCTCGTTCGTTTCCTTGTATGCCGGCATGGCCAGGCACCCAGCACAGGTGGATATCATACCCATCCGTTGTCAGTTGGTTCATTTTATAAATGACCGTTGCTAGAATAGGGTGATTCGTTTTCAGTCCAGCAACAGCCAGGAGGCAAGAGAACGAATCACTGTATATAACATAGTTAGTGTGGTTGGATACCTCGATACACTCCAAAGCGAGAAGGAGTGCTCGGGCCTCTGCAGTGAAAATCGAGCTCTGATCGGGCAAACGTACACCAAATTTTTCCCGTCGGCAGACTGCCGCAGCAGCTACCCGGCTTTGGTCTTTCGAACCATCAGTGTATATGGAGAGGTGGTCTGCAAACTGGCCTTGAATCTCTGCATGCAGTCCTTGGTACTCGAGTGGATGTGTCCCAGATTTCCTCAGTTCCGTGAGTCGGAGGATAACCGATGGCTTTCTCAACGACCACGGGGGATGTTCTGGGACTTTGGCATCCTCCAACACGTCCAAATCCACGCCTAAGGCCTCCAAATGAGGTTTCATTCGGAGCCTCAGTGGCCGGATGTAATTTGGCCTGGCTTCATACCTGGATTTGTCATGTTGCTCGAATAGACAATTGTGTGCAGGATTCAATGCATTAGTTTTTATCTTGACTACATATTGCATGGCCAGTTTGATTCTCCTGTTGTTAAGTGATGGTTCATTGGCTTCAACATAAAGGCTCTGAACTGGTGAGGTGCGGAAGGCCCCAAGGGCCAGGCGCAGTCCCTGGTGGTGGATCGTGTCTAGCAGCCCAATATATGATTTCCTTGCGGAACCGTATACTATGCTGCCGTAATCCACTCGTGAACGAACCAAGGTTCTGTACACGGAGAGCAGAACATCTCTGTCCGCTCCCCACTCTGAGCTGGACAGCACCCTCAGAATATCCAGCGCTTTCAGGCATCTTGTTTTCAGGTACTTTATATGTGGCACAAAAGACAGTTTTGCGTCGAGAATGAGGCCCAGAAATTTGGTCACTGAAGGAAAATCACTCCCATCCTGGCTCTTGAGTGAGACAGACCAACTTCTGAGCAGGACCCCAGACACTCTGTCTGATGCTATCCAAATTCATCTATTCAAATTGAGTGTATCCACAGCCATAGGACTCCTGTCCCATGGGTTGTGGGCACTGTTTCAGTATACAGGCTAAAGTGACAATGAGACATATGAGGAGTGCAGGTGCTAGGTCCCGCCCCGACCCACGCGCCCTCCCCCGGCGGGGCGGGCAATGACGTCACCGGCGAGACGGCGGAGGAGGTGAGAGCGGCGTGGCGTGAAGTAAGGTGGGAGATGAAAGGAAGCCCCGCCCACCCGACACCCCCACGCCTCCCCGGGAGCCCGCAGCCCGGCTCGCCTGACGCGACACAGATGCTGACCGCACCTGATGGGACACGCCTGACGAGTTCGCCTGACACGACACAAGAGTTGGGACATAGACTGACGGTCACCGGTGCAGTCAAGCGCCCCCACCACCCACATCCAGCCCAGAGTGTTACAACACCCGTGTCCTGCGTTTTCACACCCGGGAGAAAACCAGACTGATTGAGGCTATCCCGGATCCACAGGAGCAACACATCGCGAAGCGCGCCTGTATAGCGTGTGTGGAGGTGTTCTGTGGAGGTTGGAGGACAAAGCGGTAGTCTGGAGGTATTGTGGAGCAATCATATAAATATATGTGGATGTATAAGTATTTTTTTTTATTATCAGCCACACTTAGTCTTGGAACTTTGAGATTTTTGTTGTTGTTTGCTTTGGCAGTGTGTCGTTGTATCCGTAGGTACGTGATAACGAACAGAGGAGGGTGCCATAGACCGTGTGTACAGCCCCGCATTCACAGACATTGTGTGATTTCACAACACCACGTGAGCGTTTACACACACATGTGGGTGTGGCAGACATTTACATGAACATTGTGTTGGCCACAACACTACATAAACATTGTAGGGGCGTTTCGGACTGGTGGGCTGTACACAGACATTGAGTGGTCCCCTGTCCCGACACTGGCCAAAAATAGTTGAAATAATTTTGTTGTTGAACCTGAAGTGTGGCTAGGACGAGCAACCACCGTAGGCCGACGACCTGGTAGTAACGGTAAGACACAGCACGAACATTGTGTAACTTTCCCTCCCATTAGGACGTATGGGCGACGGAGTTGTGTGTTTTATCGTATACAGGTCGCCCGGTGCCTGTGGGGTGCCTAGGACGAAAAACCCCAACCCACCTCAACGGAGAAAGGTGCACGAACATTGTGTGGTTTCTGTCCCGGCACTGGTCGGAAATTAAAAAAAAACATTCTCGACCTGAGGTGTGGTTAGGACCTGAAACCCCATTACACAGCCTACAGGCCATACGGAGGACACGGCGCCGACATCGGGAAGCCTCCAAGTTAGCCAGAGGAGATTGAGAAACTTTATTGATAATTGCCACTGGAGGGCATAATTTCCACAGACATTCGATGCTGATATAATAGATTTACACAAACATTGTGTGGAGGTCAGTGCTAAGTGGGGAGGATTCTCTCCACTCTCACCCGCTGATAGGTCAAAAACACAGACATTGTTGTCAATTCTACTAAAGACAGTGAGTTCCTGTCACACTACGACGTGACTACGTCAGCGTAACCACAACGTGAAAATAATGATATCACGTCGAAGTTATCGGCGTAATATGCAAATTGTGGACGTGAATGCCGCGTAGTTGACGTGAGCGTAACGTGACCGTAACGTCGGTGTACGTCGTGACGTTAGCTGTAACGTGACAACGTTAGAGGGGAGGGGTAATTGGCGACGTGACCGGGCGTTAGTGTAACGTGAGCGTAACGTCGCCGTAACGGGTGTGACGTGAACGTAACGTGACCGTAACACGACCGTAACATGACCGTAACGTGACCGTAACGTGACCGTAACGTGACCGTAACGTGACCGTAACGTGACCGTAACGTGACCGTAACGTGATCGTAACGTGACCGTAACGTGACCGTAACGTGACCGTAACGTGCAAAACGCTGCCCACACGTTGCTCCCACCCGGGCCGTCGGTCTGACGTGACATAACGTGACTCTAACGTCATTTACGCTGCTATAACGATCGCGGAACGTCTACCTAACGTCATTGTCACGTCATCCCGAAACGGCTTCACGTCGAGATACGTCGAAAGTTTTGAACAGGTTCAAACCTCGACGCGCGCCGACGTAACACGACGTAACATGACGTAGCTCGACGTCACTCTAACGTCATTATGACGTCATCATAACGTAACCCAACGTACGGCAACGTAATGACGAAAAATCATCACGTTCGGCTCACGTTGGCTCGTTACGTCGTAGTGTGACAGGGGTATAAGTACAGCAACGGTGACCAGTATAGTAGCAGGGGGGTGGTGAGTGGTAAGGGAGTTAAGTGGCTGACCTCAGGGGCGGTGAGGCGCGTCCATATATACGCTGCACGACGACTTGATATAAACCACCCGGTGTAGCGCAGATAAACGCACCGGGAAGGGAGGAGCAGTAAATCGTGGACCGAGCGACGCCGGTGTAGCACAGATAGAAGTACTGGGACGGTGAGTGTGCGATAAGGAAGTGGACCGAGCGACGCCGGTGTAGCAAGGACCGAAGCACAGGGACGGACGGTGCGCGGACATCGCCCGGTGTAGCACGAATTGGCACGCCGGGATCGAACCGTTACCCATCGTCGGTCAGCAGCAACCGAGAGTATTTTGAACAATATTTAAGTTGGAGAAGATTCACGTCGGACTTGAACCCGCGAGCGGTGCGGGAGAGCACCGCCGGCAGTCAGTGCCGAGGAGATTATTTTGAACAATATTAGAAAAGACGCATTGAGAGGCGCTTGTCCGGAAGACCAAGGCGTGTTTTTAAGACTAAAAAGTTTTTTTAAAGTTTTTTTTCGAGCTTCGGGAACCTCCGGGGTGCAACTGGATTGCATTCAGGAGTTGTCCAGTTGATTGCGGCAGTGTGGGGGTGTTCGATATATACCAGCAGGGTTCGTTGGGTATAGCGGTCAGGACTGATATCAGGATCTGTCCGGTTTCACTGTTAATATAGTGCTGCGGGACACGATCTCCTCGAGGGATATCACCCCAAGGACTGCAAATATATACCTCAGTCGTTCCGACCATGTGGTCTCTGTACTGGCACGAGGGCGTCATCTGGTGCTGCCTACCTCTGGCCGGCAGCACCGACCTATTTAAAGATGATGGCGTCCTAGTACGAAGCCAAGGAGAGGTGAGGACGGTGTCTGCTGTGTGGCAGCTGGTGGTGCTGATCACGCCACCTAGCCGGCCACCGGTGGATCACTGGGTCTCGCAAGTACCGGGCTATATGGGGAAGCTGAACCGGTGGTCTGTCAATATTCATCATTGGAACATGAAGCTCGGAGTCCTGCAGGCCAGAGTAAAACATGACCCTGTAGATTTCCTACAGTTGGTAACTAAACGGCCTAAGCGGGGACTGGTTAATGCGATAGGGGAGGCAGCGTCGTGGCTGTTCGGTACGGTAAGCCAAGCACAACTGAAAAGGGTGCAACTGGCTATTGCTGCCCACAGACTACAGACCCAGGCCCTGAGGCATAACCATTTGCACATGATTTCCATGCTGAATAGAACACAAAATATCCAGCTGCAATTAGCGAAGCATGTTTCTGTAGTCGAATCGATGATAGCCTTGGTGAGGTACAAAGCGAGGAACATGACGGCAGATTCCAATGATTTAGTGTTGCTGGAACGAGTGAGACTGGCGGTGGAGGAGTTGGAAAGCATAGTGGGCAATTATGTGGCGAAGCGGGCCTTGTACCACCGCATGGTGATGCAGCTGGAGCGCGGCAGGCTAACAGAGACATTACTGAGGCCTGTGCAGCTGATGCTGGTGAGGGAGGCAGCGAGGGATGTAGGCTTTCGCGGTCTGGATCTGCACTGGTACTATCGAAATACCAGGATAGAGGCCGTATGGTGTCTGGACGCGTCGATCGCCTTCCGCATGGGACTGCAGATGGTTGGCCCGGAGAAGGATGCGGCGTATCACTTAACATACCTACCAGTGCTGCTAGACAACGAACACTTGAGGACCGTAGTAGGGAAGGCCAGGATCGCGGTGAGCACAGGAGGGAAAGCGAGCTTCTATCCAGAAGCTTGCATGGGCAGTCGGCCCATGGTGTGCTATCCCGAGCATGGAGATGACCTACTAGACCTGCGAAGTCGCGCTCGTGACGGGGACGAAACCGGTGGACTGCAAGCTGCGGATCACAAAGATCCAAAAGACTGTGTCTGCCACCGTAGTAACACCTGTGGAGGGCATGGGTGATGTGTGCGTTGCTCCCCACGGACTGTATGTCAACGTGGCAGTTCGTTGTAGAGGATTACCTCAAACCAACCAGAAGGTCACCGGTCCGACATTGCTGCAGGTGCCGGAGGCGTGCTTGGTGGAGGGCAGAGGTTGGCTTCTGCGAACATTGACAGTGAAACATGAGACCGTGAACATACAACGGATGCCACCAAGGCTGGATCTACCAGCCTTGAATGTCTCATGGCCTCCCGTCCTCCACCGAGTGATGAGAGAGCAGCTCAAGCGGCTGCCCGAGTTACAAGTCCCCCTGATGTCGATGGACGGTCTGGTGCAGGTGCCGGACGATTACGTCCGTGTTGAACATTTTAGTATACTGTGGTATTATTTGTTGGCGGGCACTGGTATGGTAGTGTTGGGTAGTGCCGTATATTGTTATTACAGATGCCAAGCTCGTTGTAAAGGATGCCGACGTTCAAGGACGGGGAGAGCTAGATTGATGAAGTGCAGGGAGGGGGTGGTCTATGAGTCCAAAGAACTACCCGCCCCTGCCCCGTTGATGATCCAGGAGGATCCGGTTGCACGGTATAGGGCGCAGGGCTCAGTGTTGGAGCTGGGTACGCTCCCGTATCGAGGGCAGTAAAGGTTACCAACAAGTGTGTGCAGTGCCGGTGCACCGGAACCATCAAGTTTGGGGACGGGCAGGGACGCTGTATAACTTGGGTGGTTATTGACAGGTTTTTCCGAGCTGTTTTTGTAAAGGGTAACATGTATTGCGCAGGTGTATGCACTCTGGTGCGTCTGAACCATAAAGATTGGGGAGGAGCAGGGACATTGTATAAGTGCGTAGTTATGTATACGTTTCTGAGCTGTCTATTGGGGGGTACTGTTAGTTCATAGTCGGTATGCACTTCTCGTGCGTCAGAACCAAAATTGAGGGGGATGAGCAGGGACGTGGTATAAATGTCAAGACAGACGGAGTTGCTCATTCCGGCATAATTAACGGGTCGAAAGTGACCAAGTTGTATGATAAATGGAGTGAGAGTTGCTCGAAACCGCTGGAGCTTGCCATCAGAGGATTTCCAGCCACCTACTCCCTAACCCTTCCCAAGCCTTTCGGTCGGTCGACGGATAGCTAACCGGGATCCTGGTAGTGCTCGGGGTAATTGGGAATAACAGGAAATTAGGCTCCCCGCCCAACCCACAATGAACAAGTAAGGGGGGGAGGATTTAATTAAACATTATATGCCTCTCTGATTCCTGCTTGTAAGATACAAGTATATGGGGGGGAAGCTAATTATAGCAATTGGTCTTTCCTCGGTTTCCTGCTTGCAATGAACCCGCAGTCGCGAAGTAAGGGGGGGAGGATTTAATGTAACATTATGCGCCTCTCTGATTTCTGCTTGCATAAAACTGGCGTGGTATAGCCATGGGAAGGTCCGAGCGGCCACCTGACCCATCAGGCACAGGTTGAGCCATAGACGAGTTCGCGCCTCGGGCTGCTCACGTGATCGAACCGGACGACGCTGTCCGACAGGGACGAGTCCGCATGTATGACAATAAGAGATAAGAGAGAAAGACGACCTAGGGTAGGATGGACGGGACGGTGGCGCGCTGTGTGTTCACCGCCTCGCTCCATGTACAATTACTCATAGGTTAGTGTGCGGCAGGGACGGGGTCCAAGCACCAGTCAGAATTTTGTGGAAACCAGGGAGGTGGTTGTTAGATAAGGGAGATAAGACGACCTAGGGTAGGACGGACGGTGCAGTGACGCGAGGTGTGCCCACCGATTCCCTCCAATTACATGTACTCGTGGGTTAGTGTGCAACAGGGACGTGATCCAAGCACCAGTCAGATTTTGTTGTTGTTGTTTGTGTGTTAAAACCAAGGAGGTGGTTGTTAGATAAGGGAGAAAAAGACGACCTAGGGTAGGACGGACGGTGCGGTGACGCGATGCGTGTCCACCGATTCCCTCCATTTACATGTACTCGTGGGTTAGTGTGCGACAGGGACGTAATCCGAGCACCAGTCAGATTTTTGTTTGTGTAAAATCCAAGGGGGTTTCTGGATAAATACAATAAGTGCAGGCGCTGATCGCGGTGCACGTATTGCCACGATTGGGGCCCGGATCCGTTTGTCGCATCCGTACGTCCAATCGGTGGTAGGCAGTGCTGGACAGGCTGCGGACATGAGTGGGCTCACGACGATGTGCACACCACGGGTGTGGGCATCGGCGGTGGGTGCCACAGTGGGCGTTTGAGTGATTCGGGGCAGTTGATTGATTCGAGTCAGCTGATTGACTCGGGTCGGTTGATTGACCTTCGGGTCCGGGATTGACGGGGTCAATAAGTTAAGAGGGTCGATGGTCCATTGAGGGAAGAAAAATGATTGAGTTCATTTTGAGGGATTCTAGTCGGTTGATTAATTCGGGTCATCTGATTGATCTGGGTCATTTGATTGGGCTGGGGTCTATGATTGACGGGGTCAATGAGTTAAGAGGGTCGATGCACCATTGAGGGAAGAAAAATGATTGAGTTCATGTGAGGGATTCTAGTCGATTGATTGATTCGGATCATCTGATGGATCCGAGTCATTTGATTGAGCTGGGGTCGATGATTGACGGGATCAATAGATTAGGAGGGTCACGGGACCATTGAGGGAGGAACTGAGTAAATGCAGGCGAGGATTCAAGTCAGTTGATTGATGCGAGTCATCTGGTTGATTCGGGCCATTCAGTTGATGGAGGATCGATAGAGTAAGGGGTCGATGATTGGGGGAAGCAATAATAGTGGATTTGATTATCTTGTGTGGTAATCGACATGGGTTGATTGGTTCAATCACTGCTAGAAATATTTGACCTGATTGTCTTATGCAAGATCTGACCCATCATGGTTCCCTGCTGGTGTCGCTATTCTGTCCTGCTTACCTTATTTTTAAAACCAATTTTTATATTTTTTTATCATGAGTTTTAAAGGGGGCCAGGGCGTGCAAGAGAATTGACTGACACAGCTTGGGCGATGACGGGAGGATAAAAAGACATCTGGTTAAATATTAAAGCAATATTAATTAAGGGGGGAGTATAACTAGTGTAGATAGGTAGCAAGCTAGCCGGGTCAAAGCCACCGTCTACTTTGGGACCACCACTCTAACTGTAGATTTTGGGGCTGTTCTTGTCTAAAAACAATTATTGTAAACAAGTAGATAGGAATGGTCCTCAAGGTGGTGGAGAACTGGAAAAAGACAGAAAACGTGAAAGAAAAACTTTAACAGTGACTAAGGGAGGAGTAAGTAGCCAATACAGTGGAGAATCTACCTAAGTAAAATGCAAAAGTGTGGACAACTCATAATTGGTACAGAGTACAAAGCCTCTTGACAACTCGTAATTGGTACAAGAGTTTACAAAGTCTGTTGACAACTCATAATTGGTACAAGAGTACAAAGTCTATGGACAACTCATAAGTGGTACGGAGTACCAAGGCTAATGACAACTCCTAATTGGTACAGAAGGCACAAAGTATATTGACAACTCATAATTGCTCCACTGTATGGCACTCGCTCTGGCTTAAACCGAAAACGACGTAATGTTTAAGGGCTTCCATTTTTCTTGGTGGTTTTGCACAAGTAGAAATGGAAGAGGGACGTTGTAAAAATATACGGATTTTCGGTTAAAGAATTATATATTGGCAGAGAGCATTATTATTCTTGGATGTTGGACTGGGACTTAATTTATGTAAACGAAAAGTAACTAAAATTAATAGGATCCCACTCCCATTGTACATGATGCTGAGTGAGGTAAACTATATGTTATATATTATGAGTGGAGTTGATGGAAATGTATATGATGCTGAATGATGTAAACTATCTGTTATATATGATGTTTGGAGTTAATGAAAAGAGTTCCTTTGCAAGAAACAGTACATGATGATTGAAATGTTCTCTATGTGTTCCTAAAGAATACAAGTGGAGGAAAAGAATGATTTACTATCTATATCTATATACATATCTGTAACTGTTTGCAACATCCTGTCCACCCAGGACCACCGCCTGACCCACCTGCCTAATTTGCATATGTATAGAGTGCACCACCTGCAGCTGGTTTGAGTGACAGCCCCTAATGGGGTGGTCACCCACCCAGTCTGTGGGGAGTGTCTCATCGGCTGGCTGGGGAATGTCCGGTCACCTGACTCCCTTGGCCTCTCCTGACCACACACTAGTCTCAACTAATTAATTATTCAAGATTTTTCCTCAGACACACTGAAGGAAAATCACTCTCATCCTGGCTCTTGAGTGAGACAGACCAACTTCTGAGCAGGACCCCAGAACCTCTGTCTGATGCTATCCAAATTCATCTATTCAAATTGAGTGTATCCACAGCCATAGGACTCCTGTCCCATGGGTTGTGGGCACTGTTTCAGTATACAGGCTAAAGTGACAATGAGACATAGTGTGGGCAGTATATGAGGAGTGCAGGTGCTAGGTCAAATGTAAGGGGGATGACAGGAGTTGCTGCCAATAAAGCACAACTTATTCACTGTTCATCTTTGTGACTAGTTTTCCTTCCTCATTCCAGACATGGTTAAATTGATTAGACTGATTGCATCACAGGTGAAATGTAGGGGGAGAGTTTTGTAATCACATAGGGTGCTCACAGCGGCAGAGCATCCGTGTTTTTATACACTGTTACGAACAGCACCGCAAAAGGAGGAATTCGGGGGCTGAGATGTCGACTGTGTCTCACATGTCGGATTTGGTGTCTGGGAATTCGGCGGTAGCTGGTACAAGTACTGTGAACTATGAAAGTTTTGTCTCGCCCGACTTTGTCGATACAGCTCAAGTACCAGTTGCTATGGCATTCCTGGAAGACGCCCTGAAGAAACAGTGGGAGCTTACCAGTAGGGCGTTGGCAGAGCATTTGGAAATTATTAAGGCATCGCTAACAGTTGGGGCATCTAGTTCTACGCATGAAATAGCTGTGGATAAACAAGTACTGCAAGCGCCATCTGGAGAGGGACAAGGTCGTTCACATCGTTCGAGGTCGCCAGTTGTTGGTCGAGATGGAGAGGATGGACTGGTGTCGCCGGCTAGAGGTTCCCGAGGCAGGAAGACGAGGAAGATCAGGTAGGGACCACGACTTGGATTTCAAAACGTCTTGCTTTCTCAAGACGTCTTGAAAAAGCAAGACAGTTTCCAGATAGAAACAAATAGGGGTGACCTGTCACAGTCTGCTACTACTTTAATATTGAAGATGGAACCTAACAACATATATCATTAGAATGGGTGTAAGTACCTCTTCAAAGTGTATATGAAGAAAATGCTCATGTGTATAGTATGTTCATAACATTCAATTAAAACTACATTAAAATAAAGAGATACTCTTATTTTGCCTATAACATTGTGCTGCTTGTATGCTGGAATTAGTCATTTTTACTGGTAAACCACCATGGTCTATTTAAAAAAGCACTTTTCTTAGAATCAAAATCGTGGACATAGTTAATGAAAAATAACCAAAAATATGAACAAATCATGTGTGGCATCATATAAGCCATTACTCTAATGTACACACAGACAATGATGGCCACTGGAGGTGGGTGTGGGTGTGGGTGCAGAGTGGGATTTCTCTCTGTGTGGTATATCCACCACACAGTATATGTGTATGTGCATATACACACACACATATATATATATATGCACACACATATATATATATGCATAATTATATACATATAGACCCATACATGTGCATATATACTTATATATATATGTGTATATGCACATGTTGACATGTTCTTGCTGGTGTTAAACCTCTATTTGCTCCCCGAGAGAGTGCCGCTGGTAACTTGCAAAAGCCAGCAGCACTTCAACACTTTTGCAGGCAGCTTTCATGAAATGTACAACCACACAAAGAGCGGCAGTCAAGTAATGAAAGCAGTCTTTGTCGCATCGCGACCGACAGCATGATGATGATGATGATATGCATATACACATATACTGTGTGGTGGATATACCACACAGAGAGAAGTCCCACTCTGCACCCACACCCACACCCACCTCCAGTGAACATCCTTGTATATATATGTGTATGTAAACGTATATGAGCATTATATATGTGTATATATGTGTATATAGTCACATATATTCACATAAATGTGTGAATATGTATATAATTATGCATATATATGCTTAGAAACATACTGTTATATAGAATAATTATGTGAGACTTACCTGTGGTATAGTTGAACACATAATTGTTGTTTTACCGAGTCCTTAGCCTCGGCTACAGGGAGAGGTAGCACTTCCACTTGATTCAATCTTTACCTACTAATTACCGAAATTATGTTCTAAATTATTATTATTCCCATTTTTCCCTGTTTTCTTGATTTCCTCCCTTCGGTAGAAGTTCCTTACATTACCCACGGGTTAGGGTGGGCGGGAACTGTACTGTAGTCATCCCTTAATCTGTCCTTGGGTATGTTTTACTACCATGTCGGTGTCCCTATTTCTTTCCAGGACCTCTGTTCTTATGTACAGATGTGATGTCTGCACATCTTTGCATCACACCATTATATTTGTGCCCCGATGTAGATAAAGCACATTTGTATGTCATGTGCATTGGCCAGTTGTATCTGTATCACCTTAACAGATACTGCAACTAGGTGTATTACCAGAATGGTGTGCACCTATGGTTATTTAAAACACTTGTCTGTGTCTATTTTTGCACCTCATGTCACTCATAGTCTATGCCTATTGGCACCCATGGTCATACTTCCATTTATGCCCTTGTCTAAGATTCGTAAATGAGGTGAAGGTAATCCTTCTAATTCCCATGTTTGCCTCACATGAGTGAAGGCAAATTTATCCCATCCTGCAATGAGCTAAAGAATGGGTATGACCAGTTCTCATTGGGGTCAATCTTAAGGTTACATTAAGCAACAACTGAAGCTGCTATGAATGCCTTCAAAGTTGATTGAGCTGTGACAGCTTCCTCATACATTATAGGGCACTGTGTATTTTATTACTTCTATTAGCCATTGATTTAAATGGTAGCTGAACCATATTGTTCATAGCAATGTTATTTTGTATGGATTAATTGAGTAATCTGTAATAAGTAACAACTAATCCCATTTAGTCAGTGTGATAATTTCAAAAGTGGATTTAACTAATCACTTTTTCTCTTAGATGGTGAGGCATCATGATCACTGACTAATACCCATGTATGCTATGCAGTTAAGTCTGTTCCTCTGACTGATACAAGTTGGGTAATTTCCGCTTTCTAAGTTAGAAGTGGAATTTTCTATCTTAAAATCTAAGATATACAAAAGTAGGGTGTTTCCTAAGAAAAGCCAACAACCCGATTTTCCCCTTTGTATTAAAGGTAACAGTTGTGTGTTAAGCAACTGTCCATTAAGTTGTATGTTGGGCTTAGTTAGGCCATGTGTGTCCTTGCTTGCCCAAGTAATGTCCATTGTTGGTAGGTGTACATCAGACTTTAAATCTCTGCCGGTCTAGGTCTGTCTCCACAGCCAGTGAGGAGTGTATATTTGTGCCTATCCCACTCAATCATGGCCTCAGCCAATAGAGTTGATTACCTCATGGTTAATTACCTACTACTACCCTGGCTGAGTAGCTGGCCACAATTCAGACTGTGTAAACACTCCCCCATACAGTTAGTAGTAGTGTGTGTATATATATATTTATGTATATATATATATATATGTATATATATGTATGTAGCCTGGCCACTGAGTGCCAGTGTAATGAATTGGAATGTCTATTACAGTACCAATGTGAGTTGTACTAAAATGGGTCATTGTGTAACACCCAGCCAACTACCTGACTGCATCCACCCTGTCATCATCATCATCATCATGCTGTCGGTCGCGATGCGACCAAGACTGCTTTCATTACTTGACTGCCGCTCTCCATTTTTGTGTGCGGTTGTACATTTCATGAAAGCTGCCTGCAAAAGTGTTGAAGTGCTGCTGGCTTTTGCAAGTTACCAGCGGCACTCTCTCGGGGAGCAAATAGAGGTTTCACACCGGCAAGAACATGTCAAGACAGGCGCAAAACTATTTGTCCCTGCAGTGGCTGGTCGGGAGATGTTGGGAGTTCCATACATCAACCGCCCTTAATGCTGCCACAGTGACATGGTTTTCTGTTCAGGGTTTGCTCCCTTAGCCTTCGGTTCTGTTAAGAACCTGTACCACAAGGCAGTGGTTTACAACTCTGCAGGGCAGGGGCGTCAAACTCCCTGAGGTATTGTACTACCTGCATACCAGCATACCCATTCAATAAGACCTAAATAGGCTGTCCCTATACAATCATACAGAGGGGTCACATAGAGTGAAATCACAACTATGTATATATATGCCTACTTCTGGGGTTTATTTGCTCACAACTTTCAAGTTCCACTTTCATAGTGTGAAAATTCACAACTAGTATGTGTCTGTACATATACACAACTGTCTGGGTTTGAATGCCAATGACTCCCACTCCCATATGGGTTATGGGGTTTAATGCCCTGAAGGGCCATGAATGCGATAGTGTGTATAGTGCTGCACAGCATCTATATCTGTATGACATTGAACTGATTGTTTATGGTGTCATAGATGAGCTTTGCAATCCCTCTGACTACAGCTCTCTGAATAGTATCATAAGTAGTCAGTGTGATAGTGTGCATAGTGCAGCATGGCATCTATGTCCATATGACAATGAACTGGTTGGTTCATGGTGTCACAGATGAGCTTTACAATCTGTCTGATTACCGCTCTCTGAATAGTATCACCACTAGTTAGTGTGCTAGTGTGCCTAGTGCCATATGGGATCTATGTTCATGTGACAATGAACTGGCTTGTTCATGGAGCTTTTGCAGTATGTCTGACTACAGCTCTCTGAGAATAACTTGACCACCCCTCGGGGGACTGGCACTGTTACGTGCATGGTCAGTTGTCTCATAACGATCACCCCTCGGGGGACTGGCAGTATTATCTGCATGATCTAATAATCATATGACCACCCCTCGGCGGACTGGCACTGTTACGTGCCTGGTCAGTTGTCTCATAACGATCACCCCTCGGGGGACTGGCAGTATTATCTGCATGATCTAATAATCATATGACCACCCCTCGGCGGACTGGCACTGTTACGTGCCTGGTCAGTTGTCTCATAACGATCACCCCTCAGGGGACTGGCAGTATTATCTGCATGATCTAATAATCATATGACCACCCCTCGGGGGACTGGCACTGTGAGATGCATGTTCAGTTGTCTCATAACGATCACCCCTCGGGGGACTGGCAGTTTTATCTGCATGATCAGACAACTGATTGGCCAGCCCTCGGGCTCTGGCACTGTCATATACATGGTCAAGTGTCCAAGATCACCCCTTATTTGGTGCGTGATCTGACAGCAGCAACTGTCACCGCTTGCCTACCAAGTCACAACTGTCCTGATATGACCTTAGATGTTGCTAGGATGTAAAACAACAAACAACAAACAAACCTAGTCACATTTCCTTTAAAGGAACAAAAGTGGTCAGCATTAGTCTCAAAGATTATATGTGATAACGCCTGTGAGCACATGACCTGGGCCGACATGTTCAAGTGTCAAGCCTGAGCACCTGTGACCAATTGGTCCAGGCCGGTGGGACTTTATGTAATCCTACAGCACTATTCCAATTAAGCCCACTCAGTTTACATAAACATGTGTACATTGTATACATACAGAACAAGAGCACCGATAGGATTAGATAATAGCACTTTTGGTGAAAACACTGACACCCCAGACAAAGTCCACTGTCAAGTGTATGGTGTGTATCCTCCTCACACCATGTCACAATTTAAAACATGCTAAATGAAAATAAATGGTAACCACACACCTAATGTTACCGAAGTTCATATGCAGTCAATTTATAAAAGAAATTGTCCTGGATATAGTGTCACCTGTATGCTGTCAGTGACTGTCAACTAAATGTTTCCCGGCTGTCAACCGGGTCTCATGGCCACTCACCTGCTGTCAACATGTACTCAGTGTATGGCCAACTGAGTATGTGAGACAGTAGTGTAACTGCACATTGTCTGTGCAAAATTGTGTAAATAATATAAGTTACAACTCCATGTGTGTGTATGTATATACACTGAAACACTGAAAAGTGTGTTTAGCACATGTCCATACCAACAACTATTGACAGCACAATGTCAATGGTATCTAAATTGGCCTACCATGTCAATAGCAAGGTTGAAATAATATTCTCACCTAATATCAGCACACATTGTGCATGTTACTAGCAACATGAGTAATTTGTGACCCTGGAGACAGCGCTAGTGTACCAGGATAACTGCGCCGCTGGTTAAACAGTCCACTTAAGCTGGGATGTTTGGCTTCTGGTAGATTCTGTTATGGGAGACAGTGGCTAGGTGCCAGGCTAGACTAGTTATGTTGCCAGGGTAGCCTTTGCTTACTGCGTAGGTGCGTCTGCTCATCTTGGAAACAGAACGTTCTGACACATTGTTTCAAAGGCTAGTCGTGGAAGGTTCAGTTGGGAGTACGGTCATACCATCACTGCTAGTTCTTTCTCAGGAACCTCTGCCCTCTGCCAAGACACTGTGACTGGCCTTCCTGCAAAAAGAGCTTAAGAAACACTGGGAGGCCAACACCAAAGTGTTGGTTGGGCAACTGGAGAGCATCAAGGCATCTCTGAGTGCTGGGAAGTTTACGTCGTCGCGCAACGTGGAAGCTGAGTCTCAAGTACCGCAGTCACCCGCTCGGAGGAAAAACTGATGTACAAGTCATGCGTCATCGCCCGTGTTGGATAAAGCTTCGGAACCAGGGTCCGTTTCGCCTACTGGCAGCTCCAGGTGTAACAAGAGGAGGAAAAAGATGTCTACAGATTCGCGCCGACAGCGGCGCCGTCGTCGCAAGCTTCAACGTTTGGCGATGTGCGACTCTGATTCTGATGCTTCTGCTTCAGGCCTATCTTCTGCCTCCTCTGAAGATGACTTCCGACGGCTGCTGAAGCACAGAGGTCACCGAGAAAAACCTAAGCGGGGTAAGAAACGTCTGTTGCCTCATCTGTTTGTAATTAGAGACGATGTCATGGGGTCTGTACCACTGGGCTCAGCCACGTGGTATGAATACATGTCCGCAATCAACCGATTACTCAATGAAACTAGTCTGCATTCTAAGTCTGTTAAGCATATTAGGCAGCACATGGTGGATATCGCTGAAATGGCAGCTGTATGGGATTGGCACGCGGTGCTTTTATGGTCAGAGAAGGTCTTTTCAATGATTAGCGACAGCCGTTTAGAAGGGGGTTGGGAAGATAGGGCTACTATTAAAGACATACAACGTGACATTTTTGCCGTGGGTACTAGGCTGGCTGTAAGTAAAGATAAGAAAGCAGAGGGGGGCTCTAACACTGGCTGGGTAGGGAGAGAGTTCAATGAATCGGTAGATGGCAAACCTTGCCCTAGCTGGAATAAGGGTGATACTTGTGGCTTCTTTAAGTCGCACGGTGAGCTCCCTCACAAATTTTGCCACTGTTGTGGCTGGTGCGCCAAGCGGTTCCGGAAAATGAACTTTCACCGAGAAATAGACTGCTTTAGTAAACGTAGAGCACAGGATAGGGTGAGCAGTATTGAAACTACTCCTTCCGCGTTGAAACAGGTTTTTACGGGGTAGGCCTCGTTGAGGCCACTATTGTGTCGGACCCTAATGTAGTACTAGCTGGTATGCCTTCGTTACTGGGCGTTAACCTCGTGTCTGATACTTCAAGCGTTAAAGTGCCAGCTGTGCTTCGCACTTGCAATCGAAGGGCTTCTGTCGACAGGTTCCGAGGCTCGGTAACGGATAACTTAGTAATCGTTCGCGATACCGCGGATTCCGCTGTGGAATTGGGGACTACCGTTAAGGGTTTGCAAGTACTCCCTCAACGTTGCCTTATGGGGATAGTGCGAGGGAGGGGGGCGCTGGTAGGTTGGGTACTGTAGGTCATGTTATAGGGCAGGGAATCTGCATTCCGGTAGCAAGTGTTAGTACAGAAGATATGGCGGGGGGGCTTAATAGGGTCTGCTAAGGCTATCTCCTTAGGCCAGGTCTGTAATACGGGTTCAGTGGAAAAATGTTGCTCTCACAGGGACAACCCTTCATTATTATTCAATGATTCAGAGGGGGTGATTAGAGACAACGTAGCGTCTTGGGATAAAACTTATAGTTTGGCTCCGCTGTCTGTCCCCGCCCTAGGTAGCGCGAGTGCCGGGGTTACTGCGTTGTCTGAGGTGCGTTCTGTAACTGATGATGCATTATTAGTAGTGGATAATGAGGATGATTGCTCATTGCGGGTGGTGACACCTCAGCATATCATTTCTCCGCACCTTTTTAGGGAGTCCTTATTGTCGTTCTGGCCCCTGGTGAGCTCTGCTGTATGGGAGTCGGGAGGCAAGTGCCTCAGTATATATAGTCAGGTTCGGAGGTCAGGGTTGCCAAATTATCTAGGGGCCAGGATCCCAGTGCCCTCTCGTCTAGATATACCCGTATGGCGAGATAAACTAGATCAATACCATGACAAGGCTATTCTAGATTTTCTAGAATTCGGTTGGCCGGCGGATTATGTAGGAGAGAAGCCGCCGGTCTCGACATTCAAAAACCATAGGGAACAGGTGGGAAATGAGATCTGGATTTCCAAATACATAAGTAAGGAGCTCATTGAGGGTGCCTTATTAGGCCCGTATGTAGATCCCCCCTTTACCCCGTGGTGTCAAATTAGTCCCCTAATGACACGGCCCAAGATACAGAAGAGAGGAGGATCATTGTCGATCTAAGCTTTCCTCGAGGGCGTAGCGTGAACTCAGGGATCGGGAGAGGGGTGTACCAAGGTGAAAAACTAAGCTTTAAATTACCAGGTATTCTGGATCTGGCGGCTCAAGTGACAAAATTGGGGAAGGGGTCATTCTTATGGTCCGCTGACCTCTCTAGGGCTTATCGTCAGCTTCGAACGTGCCCCCTTTCGGTTCCTTTGTTTGGGATTCAAGCAGAAGCGAAGCTATATTTTGATATTGCACCCCCCTTTGGGTGTCGCACCTCGGCGATGGCCTTTGCCCGTACAACTCAGGCAGTCGTGTTTCTGTTGCGGGAAGCAGGGTATTTTTGTCTCTGCTACCTAGATGACTTCGTTGGGGTTGAGGCATCTGAGGCTAAAGCGATAGAGGCTTTTGATTACCTAGTGTCCTTAAGTGATGAACTGGGACTGACATTAGCAAAACAAAAATGTTTTCCACCATCTATGCAACTAACCTGGCGAGGCTTCATAGTAGATACGCAGGGTATGGTAATTAGGATCCCCCAGGTTAAACTGGAAGAAATAGTTAGCCTCTGTACGGTGTGGTGTGTTGGCACAAAGGTGACTAGGAAGGCAATTCAGGTATTAGTGGGAAAACTGCAGATTTTGTTGAGGTGTGTGTGCCCAGCACGCCGCTTTATGAATAGACTCCTAGCGTTCTTACGGGCAAGCCCTTTCTTTGGAACAATCTCTGTTACGGGGGAAGTTTTGGATGATCTCGCTTGGTTTACGAGTTACGCACATCAGTCCAATGGTTTGGTGCTTATGCGTCCCGTGGCACTTAAAATATGGTTGCTGAAATGTGACTCATGTCTTCGGGGTGGGGGAGGGTTCTCGCATGACCAATATTTTACAGAGTTATACTGCCCGCCTTTGTTAAAAAAGCATTTCCATATCGCTCAACTGGAGGCCATTAACTTGGTGGCTGCCCTTCACGCCCTTTCACCACCCAATGTATCAGACTTCCAGGTTTTCATTAACACTGACAATCTGGCCTCGCAAGTGGTCCTAGACTCGGGTACGGGGAGAGATAAAGTGCTTTGCGCATGCGCTCGAGAAATTTGGCACTTCGCAGCTGAGCGAACATGTGACATTGCTGTGAGACACGTGCTGGGAGTGCAGTTAGTGTTCGCAGACCTGCTGAGTAGGTGTGACGGCTCTCAGGCTCAGTCTGACAGGGTGGCTGCAGAGTCTCGGAGTAGGAATCTTACTAGGGTGCGGATAGACCATATGTTCTTTGTCAAGTTGCTTAAACTGTAACACTGCATTGTGACCTAGGAAGTTTGTTTCTTAATTGCCTCTCTCTTCCTAGGTCACCGTGTGCAGCTGCCCCGGAAAGTCCTAGAGTTGGTTAAGGCTGGGCTATCGGTGGGCTCTTGGAGGAATAAAAGAGTTCAGGCGGAATGTTATGTTAAGTTTGCTACCCTGAATGAGGTTAATGTGTATAGGCCAAAAAGGGATGACATACTAAATTATATAGCCTTTCTGGTGGACAAGCTGGAATCTCCAGGTGCAGTGAACAATGGGGAGCTTTCATGAGCCAGTTCTCTCGCTATACAATAGGTGGCAGCACCCGTTCCCGGTCCAAGTCGGCGATCATGGTTGGATAGAAGGGTGTAGGTGTGTGTGTGTGTTCGTCGTGTAGGTGTGTGGTGGTGTGTGGTGGGGGTTTACGGATGTGGTGGGGGTGTAGGTATGTGTGTGGTGGGGTGTAGGTGTGTGTTGGGTGTGTGCTGAGGGTTTAGGGGTGTGGTGGGGGTGTAGGTGTATGATGGGGGTTTAGGGATGTGGTGGGGTGTAGGTCTGTGTGGTTGGGGTGTAGGTGTGTGGTGAGGGTTTAGGGGTGTGGTGGGGGTGTAGGTGTGTGGTGGGGTGTAGGTGTGTGGTATGTGTGTGGTGGAGGTGTGTGGTGGGGGTGTAGTTGTGTGGTGGGGTTGTAGGTGTGGGGGTGTAGGTGTGTGGTGAGGGTTTAGGGATGTGGTGTAGGTGTGTGGTGGTGGTGTAGGTGTGTGGTGTGTGTGTGGTGGGGGTGTAGGTGTGTGGTGAGGGTTTAGGTGCATGGCGATGGTGTAGGTGTGTGGTGGGTGTAGCTGTGTGGTGGGGGTGTAGGTGTGTGGTGGGGGTGTAGGTGTGTGGTGGGGGTTTAGGGATGTGGTGCGGTGTAGGTGTGTGGTGTCTGTTTGGTGGTGTAGGTGTGTGGTGGGGTGTAGGTGTGTGGTGGGGGTGTAGGTGTGTGGTGACAGCTTATGTGTGTGGTGGAGGTGTAGGGGTGTGGTGGGGGTGTGATGGGGTGTAGATGTGTGGTATGTGTTTGGTGTTGTAGGTGTGTGGTGTGTGTGGGGATTTAGGGGTGTGCGGTGGGGGCTTAGGGATGTGGTGGGGGTGTAGGTGTGTGTGGTGGGGTTTGATGGTGTGTGTGGTGGGGGTGTAGGTGGTTTGTGGTGGAGGTGTAGGGTTGTCTTACAGAGTGGCACCTCACAGTCACACTCTTTAGCATCCCTAATCCCCCACCACACACCTACACCCCACCACACACCTAGACCACCACACACACACCACACACCTACACCCCCACCACATCCCTAAACCCTCACTACAGCCCCACCACACACCTACATCCCACCACACACCTGAGCTGTGTGTGTGCTTCTATTCAACCAAAGCATTACAGAGACCGGCATGAGTCGCCATCTGGTGAGAGACTCGTGCAAACTGAAAGGTCCTCATTACCTAAGCGGGGCCAGAACATGGATTTTGTTACATAAAGGAAGAGTCGAGGCCTTTGATACTTATTTAGCTTGTATAATGAAAAAAGGGGTTCACAGGTTAAGCGTACACAAGCCATTACAGGCGCCACCGTTAACAGTCAGGGACATTAAAAGTATTGTTAAAGAATTCCCAAAGGCCGGTAACTGTACCCTTGTGCTAATTGCCGCAACACTGGTGGCTTATTTTACGTTTTTACGTCAATCTAACCTGTTTTTTGATCCGAGGTCGGACGATGCAGACCGCGCTTTAAAAGGGGCGGACATCCGGGTACGAGCGAGAAGCCTCTTCGTACGGGTCCGGTCCACTAAGACGACGAGGCTAGGAGGGAGCAGCTTCTCGGTGAAGCTCCCCTGCATACCTGGGTCCCCATGCTGCCCATTTCATGCTTGGAAGAGCTACGTGAGGCATACGCCGGTCGGGTCCGGCGACCCCGCCTTTAAGCATAAAAGCGGCGCTCCCCTGCTAGCTTCAACCCTAACCAAGGCGTTACGACTAGCACTCTCCCTGTCAGGGCACCCGTTCCCCTACTCTGTGACACTGCATAGCCTGAGAAGAGGAGGAGCTCAGTCTAGTGCAAAAGGAGGTGCGTTGGAAAAAGGGGTCCGAGAGGTAGGTCGCTGGAGCTCAGCCGCGTTGTTTCAGTATGTGGATCGGACCGCGTTCTCGGAAGCCCCTCAAACACTCTCAACCTTATTTGGCTGAGTGTTTGAGGTGCTTCCCTGTGCTGCTCGCGACGGATTCCATAAGAACGTTCGCAACCGGTATGATTCATGAGCTTTGTAAGTGTGGGTTGCGTAGATTGTTGGCAGCTCGGTTAGTGCTATGACTACGGACGTAACTGGATGATGATTAGAACTGTGGCTGCACATGATGAGGGTCTCCCTGGCCTTAATTACTGGTGTGTTATCTGATATGTTACTAGGATGGGTGAGGTGAGTACCTGTGCATAGTGAATATTGATCGAAGACTGTTTCTGTAAACCAAGGTGGTGTCGTTACGAATGTCTGTGTATTACAAGGGTTTCACCACTTGACGTTGTGTTAACTGTCTTTTTCAGTCGTTAAGGTTGGAGTGATTGACAACTCCTTGGTTAAGACTCCTGAAGCTGTGTTTCCTCCACTACCGTGAGTTACCCTTAAGCATATCTGGCCTCATGATACCCTCCTTTTGTCTTACGAGCCGACGGACCACTGCAAACCCTTGAGCGGTGTGGCTGTGTGCACCGTCCTTGAGTACTAGTTGTAAGCATACATGATCTCATGATACTTAACTTTTGCCTGACGACTCAACTGATCACTGCAAACCTTAAGTGGTGTGGCTGTTATTGCAATGGTAATGCGCATTGCTATTCTTAAGCATCCTAATCTCATGATACTTACCACCTGCCTTACGATTCAAACTGATCACTGCAAACCTTAAGTGGGTGTGGCTGTTATCGCACCTTCTCATGAATGACTATTCTTAAGTATACCTGATCTCATGATATTTACCATCGTTACACAACCCTTACCTGATCTCTGGAAAAACCCTTAAGTGAGTGTGACTGCTGTCGCACCGTGTAAGTTCTCCTGAAGCCGTGTTAACTTCAGTATAGAGTGTGTATAGGTAGAGTTACTGATGCTGACTTGTGTGGTTGTTAATCTTAACCTCTGCCTACATGCCTCATTACCAGTTTGTTCTCGTGTTGTTAATGTGTGTCTGTTACAGTTTCAAGTAAGATTATTCTGAAGCCATGTTCCCTTCAGATGAGAGCCTGTCTAGGTAGGTTCACTTTACTGTTCAGGGTAATGATTAGATGCTTTGTGCCTGATGTACTGCCCCTCCCCGCCCCCCTTTATCCTGCTCCCTTGTCCAAAAATAAAAAACGTGTGCACTACCTCTGTCTCCAGCATCATGAATTGTGCATGTTACTAGTAACATGAGTAATTCGTGACCCTGGAGACAGCGCTAGTGTACCAGGATAACTGCGCCGCTGGTTAAACAGTCCACTTAAGCTGGGATGGTTGACTTCTGGTAGATTCTGTTATGGGAGACAGTGGCTAGGTGCCAGGCTAGACTAGTTACGTTGCCAGGGTAGCTTTTGCTTACTGCGTAGGTGCGTCTGCTCACCTTGGAAACAGAACGTTCTGACACATTGTTTCAAAGGCTAGTCGTGGAAGGTTCAGTTGGAGTATGGTCATACCATCACTGCTAGTTCTTTCTCAGGAACCTCTGCCCTGAGTTTCTTCCCTTCCCTCCCACCCTTATTAGCTTCGTTAGGCTGAGTGTTTGAGGTGCTTCCCTGTGCTGCTCGCGACGGATTCCATAAGAACGTTCGCAACCGGTATGATTCATGAGCTTTGTAAGTGTGGGTTGCGTAGATTGTTGGCAGCTCGGTTAGTGCTATGACTACGGACGTAACTGGATGATGATTAGAACTGTGGCTGCACATGATGAGGGTCTCCCTGGCCTTAATTACTGGTGTGTTATCTGATATGTTACTAGGATGGGTGAGGTGAGTAGCTGTGCATAGTGAATATTGATCGAAGACTGTTTCTGTAAACCAAGGTGGTGTCGTTACGAATGTCTGTGTATTACAAGGGTTTCACCACTTGACGTTGTGTTAACTGTCTTTTTCAGTCGTTAAGGTTGGAGTGATTGACAACTCCTCGGTTAAGACTCCTGAAGCTGTGTTTCCTCCACTACCGTGAGTTACCCTTAAGCATATCTGGCCTCATGATACCCTCCTTTTGTCTTACGAGCCGACAGACCACTGCAAACCCTTGAGCGGTGTGGCCGTGTGCACCGTCCTTGAGTACTAGTTGTAAGCATACATGATCTCATGATACTTAACTTCTGCCTGACGACTCAACTGATCACTGCAAACCTTAAGTGGTGTGGCTGTTATTGCACTGGTAATGCGCATTGCTATTCTTAAGCATCCTGATCTCATGATACTTACCACCTGCCTTACGATTCAAACTGATCACTGCAAACCTTAAGTGGGTGTGGCTGTTATCGCACCTTCTCATGAATGACTATTCTTAAGTATACCTGATCTCATGATACTTACCATCGTTACACGATCCTTACCTGATCTCTGGAAAAAAACCTTAAGTGAGTGTGACTGCTGTCGCACCGTGTAAGTTCTCCTGAAGCCGTGTTAACTTCAGTATAGAGTGTGTATAGGTAGAGTTACTGATGCTGACTTGTGTGGTTGTTAATCTTAACCTCTGCCTACATGCCTCATTACCAGTTTGTTCTCGTGTTGTTAATGTGTGTCTGTTACAGTTTCAAGTAAGATTATTCTGAAGCCATGTTCCCTTCAGATGAGAGCCTGTCTAGGTAGGTTCACTTTACTGTTCAGGGTAATGATTAGATGCTTTGTGCCTGATGTACTGCCCCTCCCCGCCCCCCTTTATCCTGCTCCCTTGTCCAAAAATAAAAAACGTGTGCACTACCTCTGTCTCCAGCATCATGAATTGTGCATGTTACTAGTAACATGAGTAATTCGTGACCCTGGAGACAGCGCTAGTGTACCAGGATAACTGCGCCGCTGGTTAAACAGTCCACTTAAGCTGGGATGGTTGACTTCTGGTAGATTCTGTTATGGGAGACAGTGGCTAGGTGCCAGGCTAGACTAGTTACGTTGCCAGGGTAGCTTTTGCTTACTGCGTAGGCGCGTCTGCTCACCTTGGAAACAGAACGTTCTGACACATTGTTTCAAAGGCTAGTCGTGGAAGGTTCAGTTGGAGTACGGTCATACCATCACTGCTAGTTCTTTCTCAGGAACCTCTGCCCTGAGTTTCTTCCCTTCCCTCCCACCCTTATTAGCTTCGTTAGGCTGAGTGTTTGAGGTGCTTCCCTGTGCTGCTCGCGACGGATTCCATAAGAACGTTCGCAACTGGTATGATTCATGAGCTTTGTAAGTGTGGGTTGCGTAGATTGTTGGCAGCTCGGTTAGTGCTATGACTACGGACGTAACTGGATGATGATTAGAACTGTGGCTGCACATGATGAGGGTCTCCCTGGCCTTAATTACTGGTGTGTTATCTGATATGTTACTAGGATGGGTGAGGTGAGTAGCTGGAAACCACCCAGGATGAAATCCTTGATAGAACTAACAAAATATCTATCTACAAATCATCAGGAATGAAGGATATCAGTACCACTTTGATAAAAAGTGCGATCACAACACTGAGTGCAGAATTTACACATTTATATAACCTAATAATCAGTACAGGCATCTTCCCTGATGACTGGAAAGTGGCCACAGTGACGCCCATACCTAAAGTCAACATCCCACAAACCTGTAGTGAACTACGCCCAATATCGATCCTCCCACTGCCTGGCAAGATCATAGAACAAATAATACATGACCAAATTAAGACATTCCTTGAGTCCTCTAACTATTTGACCTACCAGCAAAATGGCTTCAGGAAAAATAGGTCCACCACCGGGGCACTGGCGTCTCTACTGGATGAACTTTTGTCAAACATAGACAAGGGTGATCTTACTATCGCAGTCTTCCTTGATTTCAAGAAGGCATTTGATACGATCGACCACAAAATCCTCATGCATAAAATAGAACGAGCTGGGCTAGGCAATAGAGCACATAGCTTCCTCACAAATTACCTCAGCAATAGGAAACAATACACAAAACTAAGTGACACCAACTCGACCACTCGAGAAATAAAAACAGGAGTTCCACAGGGCTCCACTCTGGGACCCCTACTGTTTCTAATATTTATAAATGACCTACCTCTAGTTTCCAACAAGGCATCTTTCACATTATTTGCCGATGATGCAGCACTAACAATACATAACAAGGACCTTGCCATAGCCGCAACCGAGGCTGGAATGGTGCTGGATGGAGTGAACACATGGTGCAATGAGAATAAACTAACACTAAATGGCACTAAAACTGAGTACATAATCTATGGAACCAAAGCCAGGAAGGTGAGGGCCCGGCCAATACAACTGCAGATGGGTGGCTTAGTGCTCCGTGAAGTGAACTCCTATAAGTACCTAGGCACAACTCTCGATGCGACTCTAACTGGTACCCAACAGCTGGCAAGACTTAACCAAACACTGGCACTAAAAATGAACACATTCAGAAAAATAAGGACATATGTAAGTGAGAATACTGCGCTGCAGCTGTACAAGTCAACAATATTACCAATTATAGACTACAATGATATCATCTATGGATTACTAACGAAGCAGCAAGAGACCAAATTACAAAGAACGCAAAACAGAGCCCTCAGAACAGTATTCCAAGGCAAGATACTAAGTGTGGTTGAAATGCATAGCAGAGCAGGGCTGGACACTCTGGATGTACGTAGGAACCTACACCTAATGACGTTGATGTATAAACGTGCGAGTGATGACAAATACATAGATCGCACAACCAGGGTAACGAGAAGGGGGACATCGACTCTGCTCTGGGTGCCCAACCCTAATACAAATAAGTTAATGAGAGCTCCGATTTACAAAGGAAGTGTCATGTGGAATGAGCTCCCAACCAAAACCAGAGAAGCGGGTTCGATCCTTGCCTTTAAAAATGCATACAGAGCTCACCTGGTTATTCAGGCCCAAAACCTGACACTGCAAATATATAATACGACCTGGTGAACAACCCATTGACTTCGCCCTCTGTCATGCCTGCTCTCTCCCTGCGTGTCCGCCCCCCCTACCCATGGACCCCTCTCCCCCATCCACATTTCCCCCATCCACATTTGACAAACAACTATTATAACTCAATGACTCGAGACCCACTACCCCTACTTTAGACCCATTACCACCTCTGAATAACTACATCAACCAGCAATGCACACAATATAAACCACTATACATGCACATCATCGCACTATTTAAAGACTAACCGTTATTAAAACCAAATCTAACTGATATACAAACACAGCATATGATTTAACCACTAGTGTACATTACTGCACACTCTATCTTGATGCATATACCTTGCACTATGGTGAGTGCATATGCTGTACACTATGCAGCATAGGCTGCTCCCCCACTTTCTTTTAGGTTCAGAATGGGTTGTGCTGCACACAGTGATGCATATACCTTGCACTATGGTGAGTACATATGCTGTACACTATGCAGCATAGGCTGCTCCCCCACTTTCTTTTATGTTCAGAATGGGTTGTGCTGCACACAATGCAACACATTCCACTTCCACTATGTACAGATGAAATGCGACCACTCCGACGGCTGGAAGACCAGTGCCCCGGCGCTGACAAAATATGTATTCAGATGAATAAAAATATTTACCAAAAAAAAAAAATAGTGAATATTGATCGAAGACTGTTTCTGTAAACCAAGGTGGTGTCGTTACGAATGTCTGTGTATTACAAGGGTTTCACCACTTGACGTTGTGTTAACTGTCTTTTTCAGTCGTTAAGGTTGGAGTGATTGACAACTCCTCGGTTAAGACTCCTGAAGCTGTGTTTCCTCCACTACCGTGAGTTACCCTTAAGCATATCTGGCCTCATGATACCCTCCTTTTGTCTTACGAGCCGACAGACCACTGCAAACCCTTGAGCGGTGTGGCCGTGTGCACCGTCCTTGAGTACTAGTTGTAAGCATACATGATCTCATGATACTTAACTTCTGCCTGACGACTCAACTGATCACTGCAAACCTTAAGTGGTGTGGCTGTTATTGCACTGGTAATGCGCATTGCTATTCTTAAGCATCCTGATCTCATGATACTTACCACCTGCCTTACGATTCAAACTGATCACTGCAAACCTTAAGTGGGTGTGGCTGTTATCGCACCTTCTCATGAATGACTATTCTTAAGTATACCTGATCTCATGATACTTACCATCGTTACACGATCCTTACCTGATCTCTGGAAAAAAACCTTAAGTGAGTGTGACTGCTGTCGCACCGTGTAAGTTCTCCTGAAGCCGTGTTAACTTCAGTATAGAGTGTGTATAGGTAGAGTTACTAATGCTGACTTGTGTGGTTGTTAATCTTAACCTCTGCCTACATGCCTCATTACCAGTTTGTTCTCGTGTTGTTAATGTGTGTCTGTTACAGTTTCAAGTAAGATTGTTCTGAAGCCATGTTCCCTTCAGATGAGAGCCTGTCTAGGTAGGTTCACTTTACTGTTCAGGGTAATGATTAGATGCTTTGTGCCTGATGTACCGCCCCTCCCCGCCCCCCTTTATCCTGCTCCCTTGTCCAAAAATAAAAACAACTTGTGCACTACCTCTGTCTCCAGCGTCATGAATTATCAAATAAAGTGTGTCTTCAAATTTAATTACATCGAAACACCAGTCCAATGGCAAATATCACATAATATGAAAGCAATAAGTCTAATATTTACAAATAGAAGATACTAGTAAATACTGAATCACTGCTTACTTTTACACATCAGTAGTCTGTGTGGTGTAAATGCAAGTTGAAAAGACCCAACATGCAGTAAAAATTACAAAAAGTTACATGTATAGTGTCAACTGTAAGCTGCCAGTTGCTGTCAACTATATGTGCACTGGCCGTCAACCAGGTCTCATGGCTGGTCACCGGCTGTCAGCATGTTCTCAGTGTGTATGTTCAACTGAGTCTGTCAGACATTAGTGTAAACACACAGTCTGTATATAATTGTGAAAACTGTAAGTCACAACCCCATGTGTGTGTCTGTATACAGCTGGTATATATACATTGAAACAGATTGAAGGTGTGTTTAACATATGTCCATACCGACATGACCTTGTGTTGACAGACAATGTCAATGATACCTAAATTGGCCTATCATGCCAATGTCAATGTTGAAGTCATTTCTTCACCAAAAGTCAGCGCACAATAACACACAAAGTGTCATTTAGACATTTTCCACAATGAAACACCCATGCCAATGCCAAATGTGAATACATAGTATAAATACAGTAAGTCAACTTTATACTTACAAACTAGGAGGTATAGATTAAATCACTGCTCACTTTTCCACGTCTGTACTCAGTGAGTTGGAAACGCAAATTGAATCAAGCGGAAGTGCTACCTCTCCCTGGATAGGGGACGAGGTGAAATACATATATCTGCATATATATGTGTAGATATGCATATATATGTAGATATGTGTATATGTATGGACAGTTGTGTTGGTGTAACCCTGACAGTCAGCTAGGCCAGGTTAGGGGTTACCCCACCTCATACCTCATACCCCCCCCCACACACAGTAAGATAATAGCCACACAGCAACACTGGTCTGCAACCCACACCCCCACCTGCCAACCTCTAGCTACAACATGCTGGTCAGTGATGAATCAATGATGATGTGGTGATATTTATTTAAATTTTATTGAATTTATTTTCAAATTTATTTATTTATTATCCTTACTATTGAATCTTATTCATATTATTCCTAGCCATATTGATTGCTTGTTATTCAGATGCTTTCAGGACCTCCCAGCATTCTGGCACCAGTTGAACCATTGTGGGTTGCACTTCCTCTGTAGTTCAGAAGGCAGAGTGTTGGTCTCAATATCAGAGGGTAACCGGTTCGAGTCTTGGAACTGGGATACTTTTTTTTTTTTGAGAATGTCCTACTACTTTTTTTTTGTAATGCATAATTATATGGGTCGGGTGAAGTCGGGTTGGGTGAAGTCGAGTCGGGTGAAGTCGAGTCGGGTGAGGTCGAGTTGACTGAAGTCGAGTCGGGTCAAGTAGGGGCAGGTGAGGTTAGGCCATGCAAAGTCGAGGCGGGTAACGTCGAGGTGGGTAATGTCGAGGCGGGTAACATCGAGGCGGACAAAGTCGAGCCGAGAAAGTCGAGCCGGGTAAAGTCATGCCGGGTAACATCGCGCTGGGTAAAGTTGACCCGGGTAAAGTTGAGCCGGGTAAAGTCGAGCCGGGTAAAGCCGAGCCGGGTAAAGCCGAGTCAGGTAAAGTCGAGCAATGTCGAGTTAGGTAAAGGCATATTTATTAATATTAATATAATTATGCATTCAATCAATGAAAGTAGTAAGACATTATTTAAACAACAACAAAAATCCGGTTCCAAGATTCGAACCGGTTAGCATCTGATATTGAGACCAACACTCTGCCACCTGAGCTACAGAAGAAGTGCGCCCTATAACTGTCCAACTGGTGTCAGAATGCTGGGAGGTCCTGAAAGCATGTGAATATGAGCAATCAATATCACTCAGAATAATATGAACAAAATTCAATAGTAAGGATAATAAATAAGTAAATATGAAAATAAATTCAATAACATATATATAAATATCACCACATCATCATTGATTCATGACTGACCAGCATGGTGTAGCTAGCGGTGGACCGGTGGGGGTGGGGGTTGCAGACCAGTGTTGCTGTGTGACTGTTGTCTTACTTTGTTTGTGGGGGGGGGTGGGGGGGGGGCAAGGAGGTATCAGGTGGGGTAACCCCTACCCTGGCATATATAGCTGGCAGGGTTACACCAACACAACTTAAGGTGGATGTGGGTCATGGTCATTGAGGCATGACTGGTGCCAAACCTTGTTTTTAAGTTTGAGGATAGGGGTACTACGAGTACCAGCACATACTCGGAGCACCCCCCCCCCCATATATGTGTATATATGTGTATATAAACATATCTGGACATTATATATGTGCATATATGCATATATAGCCACATATATCCACATATATGCGTGTTTATATATATAATTATGCATATATATGCTTAGAAACATACCGTTATAAACATATATATAAATGCATATATACTTATATGCGAATATATGTGTATATATGCGCATAAATACACATATATCCGCACATCTACACATATATATGCGCATATATGTATATATGCATATATATACATGTATACAGGTGCATATATACGTACATATACATATATGCATATATATACGAGTATACATGCACATATATGCGTGTATATGTATATAATTATGCATATATATGCATATATATGCATATATATATATATATATATATATGTGTGCATATATATATATATATATGTGTGTGTATATGCACATACACATATACTGTGTGGTGGATATATCATACAGAGAGAAATCCCACTCTGCACCCACACCCACACCCACTTCCACTTCCAGTGGCCATCCTTGTGTAGACTGCTAAAACAACAACCCATCTGCCTGTGTGTACATTAGAGTAATGGCTTATATGATGCCAAACATCATAATTTGTTCATATTCTTGGTTATTTCTCATTAACTATGTTCAGGATGTTGATTTTAAGAAAAGTACTTTTTTAAATAGACCATGGGAGTTTACCAGTAGAAATGACTAATTCCAGCATACAAGCATCATAATCTCATAGGCAAAATAGGATTATCTCTTTATTTTAATGTAGTTTTAATTGAATATTATGAATATACTATTCACAGGAGCATTTTCTTCATAGCAACTTTGAAGAGCTACTTACACCCATTCTAATGATATATTTTGTTAGGTTCCATCTTCAATACTAAAGTAGTTGCAGACTGTAATAGCTCACCCCTATTTGTTTCTAGATGTAAACTGTCTTGGTTTTTCAGAACGTCTTGCTTTTTCAAGACGTTTTGAAATCGAAGTTGTGGCCCCTACCTGAAGTTGGCGTTCCGAGAAACAAGCCGCGTCGGCGTCATCGGATTAAGACAGTGAACGAATGCGACACGGATTCAAATGACTCAGAGTACCAGTTTACGTCTGATGCTTCCAACGGCGATATTCGCCAGCTGCTGCGGAGGAGAGAGCATCTGGGGAGGCATAAGCACGGTAAGAAGGCGTTGTTACCGCATTTGTTTGTCATTCGCAATGACGTAATGGGTTCTGTTGCTTGGCGTAGTAGTAGTATAGTAGTATAGAGAGGACCGATATGGGTCCATATTACGTAATCGTCCCGCGTCAGAGGACCGACGCGGTACAATGACCTTAGATGACCCATTGCATGTTTGCACCGCAGGACAATGGGCATCAGTGACCTTAGATGACCCATTGCATGTTTGCATCTGCGGGACAATGAGTAGTGGCCATCAGCGACCTTAGATGACCCATTGCATGTTTGCAGGATTTTAGGTTGAACTCATTTGACCTTTTTGACTGGAATGATGACGACACTGTTCAGGTTGAACTCATTTGACCTTTTTGACTGGAATGATGACGTCACTGTTCTACCCATTGCATGTTTGCAGGATCTTAGGTTGAACTCATTTGACCTTTTTGACTGGAATGATGACGTCACTGTTCTACCTT
>CM059199.1:67393220-67409777 GCA_030323885.1 Branchipolynoe longqiensis | reverse complement strand
GGGAGAAGGAGAAAAGGATGGGGTGGCGGTGGTGAAGGTAGTGGTGGTGGTGAAGGTGGTGGTGGAGAAGGTGTGGTTGTGGAGGTAGTGGTGGTGGTGAAGGTGGTGGTGGAGAAGGTGTGGTTGTGGAGGTAGTGGTGGTGGTGGTGGTCTTGGTGAAAGTTGTGTTGGGGAGAGTAGGACGTAAAACAACAACAAACAAACATGATATGATCTCAGATGTTGCCAGGACATAAAACTCCAACAACCAACCAACATAACTTTCATCACCATGACCCCGACCACCTCCATCTCCAACACGAACATGTCCTTTGTGTGGTTCTGTCTGCTGCTAGGCGGGAAGCTATAGAGTAAGGGGGTTATCCACATGATAGCCTTGTTTAAATATGTAACCCAACACGTCCCCCGTGGCGCATGCGCCTACTGCAAACTAAGCAGACGACGGCGGTCCCTGTTTTGTCACCGACTGAAAGTCTCCTCTCACCTGTGAACGTCAGGATGTGAGGAATCTGACCTGAGCGGACGGAAGGTAGCAGCTAAAGTACAATGTATACATCTTAGTTTATTTGTTTAGTCTGATATCAAGCTACAGAGTGGTTTAATTTAGTTTCACATAAAACTGTGAAGTAGTTCTATCAAGTTTGATATCAAGCCACAAAGCAGTTTAATCAAAGACCCTATAATAATAAGACGGCTCTTGTTTTTTTTTTTTTTTTTTTGTTTTTTTTTTTGTTTTTTTTTTTTTTTTTTTTTTTTTTTTTTTTTTTTTTTTTTTTTTTTTTTTTTTTTTTTTTTTTTTTTTTTTTTTTTTTTTTTTTTTTTTTTTTTTTTTTTTTTTTTTTTTTTTTTTTTTTGTTTTTTGGTTTTTTTTACTCGGGTGTATTGTGTAGTCAAAATGATCAAACCCACCACTTGGTGCGCTGGCTGATCTCTTGGTTAAACATATGCTATTTTATATGTATAAATGTGTATATGAATGTGAAAGATGTGTGATGATGGTGATGATGATGATCATGATGATGTGTATTTGTTCATAGCAATTTCATATTGATGTGTATTCATACTTACCTATATCATGTATAATATAATTGTATGTGTTTACATATGAAACACCAACCAGCAGCCGGGCTGATCAAAGCCACCACAAGGTGCAACTGCGGAATTTACATTACCATGGGAGAGATAGGGAGTGCGCCGTCTTAGTATTATAGGGTCTTTGGTTTAATCTAGTTTCACATAACACTGTGAAGCAGTTCCATCAACTTTGATATCAATCCACAAAGCTTTTTAATCTAGTTTCACATAACACAGGGAAGCAGTTCTATCAACTTTGATATCAATCCACAAAGCTTCTTAATCTAGATTCACATAACACTGTGAAGCAGTTCTATCAACTTTGATATCAATCCACAAAGCTTTTTAATCTAGTTTCACATAACACTGTGAAGCAGTTCTATCAACTTTGATATCAATCCACAAAGCTTTTTAATCTAGTTTCACATAACACAGGGAAGCAGTTCTATCAACTTTGATATCAATCCACAAAGCTTCTTAATCTAGATTCACATAACACTGTGAAGCAGTTCTATCAACTTTGATATCAATCCACAAAGCTTTTTAATCTAGTTTCACATACTCTGTGAAGCAGTTCTATCAACTTGATATCAATCCACAAATCTTTTTAATTAGATTCACATGCATGTGAAGCAGTTCTATCAACTTTGATTTAATCCACAAAGCTTTTTAATCTAGTTTCACATAACACAGGGAAGCAGTTCTATCAACTTTGATATCAATCCACAAAGCTTTTTAATCTAGATTCACATAACACTGTGAAGCAGTTCTATCAACTTTGATATCAATCCACAAAGCTTCTTAATCTAGATTCACATAACACAGGGAAGCAGTTCTATCAACTTTGATATCAATCCACAAAGCTTTTTAATCTAGTTTCACATAACACAGGGAAGCAGTTCTATCAACTTTGATATCCATCCACAAAGCTTTTTAATCTAGTTTCACATAACACTGTGAAGCAGTTCTATCAACTTTGATATCAATCCACAAAGCTTCTTAATCTAGATTCACATAACACTGTGAAGCAGTTCTATCAACTTTGATATCAATCCACAAAGCTTTTTAATCTAGTTTCACATAACACAGGGAAGCAGTTCTATCAACTTTGATATCAATCCACAAAGCATTGTACTCTAATCTCACATAATATTGTGAAGCAGTTCCATCAACTTTGATTAAAAAAACACCACAAGCAGTCTAATTATGTCTCACATAACATTTTGAAGCAGTTCCATCAACTTTGATATCAATCCAGAGTGTGATTTTATTTACCTTGACGTCACTCCACAAAATATGTTATATCTAGTTCAATATCAATCCACAAAGCCATTTCGTCTGACATGTTATGCAAGTCAGCTTCATTAGGTTTCATATAAATTGACAGAGTGCATTTATCTAACTATATATCGATTCACCGACCGGTTTCATCTAGATTGATACATAACCATACAGCTGCTTCCCGTAGTTTGATATCAATCTGATATAGGCGCCTTCTGCACTGTGAGCATAAGGGACAAATAGTTCTTACATCTATTCACTGATTTCATCTGGCTATATGTACACGTTTAAATATATTGGGGGGCGTCTTATATATGAGACTGTCTCAAAAGGTGCTAAGCAATATGGGACAAAACTTTGTCCATAGTAACGATCAACACACTATCTACTTATGCATTTGCTCATGATAAACTGATTTGTTTTTTACATGGTGTTTCATAATCCCAATAGAATACATATTGATTTGAAGCAAATGTCCTTGTGTTTCAGTGTAACCGTTTCTGTGCTGTTTTGTGTCAATCGTTACTATGGACACAAAAACGAAGAGTTAGAACCTTTTGAGACAGGCTCATATGTGCTCTATAATCTATTATGGGAATATAAACAAGGACACTACCACTTATCAGTTCTCTTCTATATATTAGTTATTACCTACTATCCTACTGTCATAGGAGTTAGTTCCTGCTTCTGCCACTATGACGCCACCTGTGAGTGGTTCCTGGTCACCCTGATACCAGCTGTGTCTGGTCACCACCGCCTCCACACCTGCTCGGATGGTCAGATTCTTTATGAGAGAGAGACAGAGAGTCAAATATATCCACTGACTTTACCTGGCTATATGCATAAGGTTAAATCTATCACGGACTTTACCTGGCAATCCACCGGACGCCGTGGCCGAATCGGTACGGAAGGTCGGGAGTTCAATTCTTGGTCGAGTCTTGTTGCTAGGATGTAAAAGTCCCTGAACCAACCAACCAACCTGGCAATCTATTCATTGACTTCACCTTTAGCAGCCGACATATAGGCGCAGCAGACGACAATTTCAAAAATCTGTCCTGAACTCTGCCGCCTTTATCCTCATTTGAAGGCACGGCATGAGCAGACATGACATCACAGGATGCAGTTTAGGTATAAGTGTCAACATCATGTGGCTGAGGTGCCCTATATATATATATATATACATATATATATATATATCCTATATATATATAGAGAGAGAGAGAGAGCAGGACATAACTCAGGTGGTAGAGTGTACACCTGTGAAGGTGTCGGTCTTGGGATCGCTCCTGCTCAGTGGACACATTTGCAGTTTGAGCTATGTTCCGTTCCAACCAGTGGTCCACAACTGGTTCATCAAAGGCAGTGGTATGTGCTGTCCTGTCTGTGGGAAAGTGCATATAAAGGAGCCCTTGCTGCTTATCGGAAAGAGTAGCCTATGTGGCGGCAGCGGGTTTCCTCCGATGAAATGTGTCAGAATGACCATGTGTTTGATGTCCAATAGCCACTAATAAAAATCAATGCGCTCTAGAGGCGCCGTAGAATAAAACAAACTTTATATCTATATATATATATAGCTCGAGAAAGGTCTTAAATTGTTCATATTACTGAAAAGTAAAGAACGTGCAAGAGGTGGGTGAGAATTATGTTGGTTGTTTGCGACTTAACTCTTGCACAGTAACACATAAGCAGTGTTAAGACACCAGATATTGACACATAGAGTCCGTCCTAAACCATCTCACACTGACGACTGGGAGCCGTCTTAAACCGGCTTACACTGACAACTGGGGCCGTCTTAAACCATCTCACACTGATAACTGGGGGGCCGTCTTAAACCATATTACAGTGATAACTGGGGGCCGTCTTAAACCATCTCACACTGATAACTGGGGCCGTCTTAAACCATCTCACACTGATAACTGGGGGCCGTCTTAAACCATATTACACTGATAACTGGGGGGTCGTCTTAAACTATCTCAAACTTGTAACTGAGACCATCTTAGCCTATCTCACACTGACAATTGCGGGCCGTTTTAAACCAGCTCACACTGATAACCCAGGGCCGTCTTAAACCATCTCACACTGATAACTGGGGACGGTTGTCTTAAACCTTCCAATATTCACAACTAGGAGCTGTCGTAGTCTGTCCTTGGTGATCCCACACTGACATCTGGGGGGGGCCGTCTTAAGCCATTCAATCGGATAAAAGGAGCGTTCTTAAGCCATTCAACCGGATAAAAGGAGCCGTCTTAAGCTATCCCACCCTGGAAACTGAGCCATCTTAGGCGATAACTGCAGTCCGCTTTGCCATTGGCAATTCCTGCAGTTCCCGATGCATAAGGATACATTGTTTCTTTCAGGAACGCGGTCAGTAATATTGACTTCCGGTTTCAGGAAGTGTCGGAACACGGGGACATTCCCGGAGGTAATTCGATATTTGGCAAGACCTAACTGTCACAGGATTGAACGGACTTGATTTATTTGCACTCAAGTTCTTGAGATGGAATACACATCCATGCGTAGATGACATATTGACTTAATTATCAGTGTCTATACACTTAATGCCACTATGATATTTGAGTGGTTCTTTGGTTGCTTCGCTCGAGTTTCAGGTGGATTTTAGAAATTGACACCTGGAATTCATTCATTAATACCAGCTGGGAACAAAAGGGGCTTGTTTTGTGGTTTAAAAATAGAATATTGAAGAGAAATAGTGTTTCAATTACAGTATAACCCCATTAAACCAAGCTCGGTTAAACCAAGCTCGGTTAAACCAAACGATTGGTTAATCCAAACTTTTTTCGACGGCCCGGCAAAATATTACCATATATCATATAAAAAAGTTGGTTAAACCAAAGTCGGTTATTCCAAATTATTGGTTAATCCAAGCAAAATTGCCGGACCCCAGGCCACTTCTGGTATGGTTAAACCAAACTTTCATGTGGTTATAAGGTCATCTGAGACTCCACCGACTTTTTTATATGATAAATGGTAGTATACTAATATAACTAGGACCGTACCCCGGGTCGTATTCTTTAACACGACTCGGGTCACCTGAGTTGCTAGAATTTCAAATCGAACACAGCGAGTGGAGTAAAAAATACACGTGTCGTGTGCAAAACGACCCGACCAAACAGGGGCCGCTCGCCTCAGTATTACACACATTACTTTGATATACAGTGCTGCCTGCAGCTCAGTTGAATGACACTAGTGCGGTAAGAAGCAGCCAGGATATAGTTTGTTTTGTTTGTAGTTGATTTACATCCAAGCAACATCTAAGGTCATATCCGGACGGGTATTGACTTGTGATAGTGCGCACTCACGGTGACGTTATAGTGCTGCCCCACAGGGACACCAGGCCACCAACACCATGACTTGTTATCCCACATAATCACATTATCCTGATACTGTGCTAACCAGTCCTTGCTCTATCCTAGTAATGCCGAATGCCAGGCTAGGTAGCGACAGGTATCAATTTTGCAACGCATTGCTTCCAGAATATATTCCATTGGAAATATCAAAACAACTGTGAACATCTCCGATATACAAAAACAAACAAGAACAAACATAATTGAAAATAAGGTGGAGTGACTTCAAATGAATCCCAGCCTTTGGCTTGGTTCCATAATCCTATCACTATCGCCAAACTAAAGGGCCTGTCACACTACGACGTATAGCCTTAGTGTATACCGATGTATGTCATTTTCGACCAACACATCGGCATACGTCATCATACGTTATGTATATGTTGGGCATATGTCGGGTACATTCCGGGTATGTTGTTATATGTCGTCTTACGTCGCCGTGCGTTGAGGCTCCGAAAAAATGTTGTGCATGCTAAAAATGTCCAAGGTGTGTCGATGTGTGGCTCGTACGTTGAACGTATGTTGCGTGTACATTCGGGATATGTTGGCGTATGTTGGGAGTACGTTAGGGATATGTTGCTGCACGTTAGCCATATGTTCAGCCGGTGGGAACATGCAGTCCGTGTAAAGTGCATGTACTGCCAACCGATGCATTACGTACTCTTAACATACTTCGAACTTATGCCTGCCGTATCTACAGCGTATTTAATGTATATGCCATACTTCTAGTGATGGAGTAAAGTATGTAACATTGGTCAGCGTACCGTGAGCATATGCAAGCATTTTGTGAATGTTTTACGAACGTTTTGCCAGTCAAATGAACGCTCTCATACGCTAGCAATAGGTCAGAGATACGTTCTGCATACATTACATACGTTGTGTGTACGTTGTGTATATATATGCCCATTTTTATCCCCCGCCGCTGAAAAGTTTGACGAATGCCGACGTACTGGCAAATTTTTTAACGTTGAGCACGTGCTGACAAAGTACATCGTAGTGTGACAGGGCCGTAAGACTATTACATGTTGCAAAATATGCCCATTCAAATCAATGACTAACAAAATGAACACCTGTCATTATCTAATCCGTTGTTCAGCAGTAATAGGATAGGGAAACAAGTGGTTTGTTCAGTATCAGGATAAATGTGACTGAGTAGAATATGGGGTCATGATGCCAGTGATCCTGCATTCCAGTGGGACAGCGCTATGAAGTTGCCATGGCTGTGCACTTCCACAAGTCGCTATTGCCTTACGTGTTGTTAGGATGCTGGTAAATCGCCAACAACAAATAAACAAGCCCGTAGACTATACCGCATTTCCTCTACTATATCCCTGTACTGCCGTAATCTCTCGTATATACCTAAAATATCGGAATTATCTACAACATGCCTCCGCCTATATATATATATATATATATATATATATATATATATATATATAGGAAGACCCTACTTTAATTATACATATGTGATGTATAACGTATTATGCGAGTATAAAAATACGAAGGGAATTGTTTCCAATATATATTATGTTATTATATTACTTGATACCATTGTTATTCTCCGTAAGACTCCGCACTTGACCGGTGGCGCCACCTGCGCCCACCTCCCCTCCATCGGGTGTCGACAAGTGTCAGTTGCACCGGAGGATTTTTTTTCTCCGAGACACTACTTTAATTATATATATGTATTAAAGACACTACCTTAATTATATATAATATATCGGAACACATTACTTTAATTATATATAAATATATATATATATATATTTAAAGTTAAGTGCTCTAATTAGAAAAAATCCTCCGACGCGAGTGATGTTTTTAGGGTATGCAGGTACCAAGGAGCGCCGGAGGTGGCGCCACCAGTCATGAACATGAAGGAGGGAGTACAGTATTCAGTTAGATTAATAATAATAAACACAATAATTATAATAAGGAAATAATTCCCTTCCGCGCCTTTATACTCGCATAATGCGCTATGGATCACATAATTAAACTAGTGGTTTCCGATATATATACTATATTAAAGACATTACCCCAATTATATATAATATATCACAAGATATTGCTTTAATTATATATAAATATATATATATTTGAAATTACGTTTTCTAATTATACATATATAATTTAAGGTAGTGGCTTACGATATATATATATGCTGTATAAGAATTATACGAGTATAATAACACGGAATACTATACTATCCTAGCACCCACACGCCAGTGATCGGGTGCTGGAACCTCACCTACTCATCTACTGCTCATGCCTCAGCTCCGACGGTGCGCCACCGCTCGCCTGCTTACTGTCCTACTCACTTGCCACTAAGAATTTTTTCTATATATGTATGTACTATATAATTTCTATAAATGTATGTACTATATAATTTATTATGTGGATATAAATATCGGCAGCCCCTTAATTGTTTCCCAGTAACCATCTTCTTCCATGTTATTTGCTGCGGAGCGGGGCATTCTCTATTCCCCCCGCCTCCTATACCGTGAGCCATCTGTCACTCTGCTCATTTATACAGTAAAACCTCTATAAATCGACCGATCATAAGACCGACTTTAAATGGTCCATTTAGGGAGGTGGTCGGCTTAGGGAGTGTTTTTTTAAATCGTTACAATGGTATTGCCTGAGCAATCGTTTGGGACTCAAATAAAGCGATCGATATAGGGGAGTGGTCGATCTGTGGAGGTGGTCGGTTAGAGAGGTTTTACTGTACATATAGTTCTGGTGAAAGTGGTCGGTGACATGACAATTAATTGTTAAGGAGAGGTGTCTGGGGAGAAGCTAGTCTGGCTGTAATAAAGTAGCTAGGTGTAAGGTGTTGTTTTTCTCCGGCTGCCTGCACGAGTCTTCTAGTGGCTACATGTTGGCCACCTAGCGGGCATTATTCTGCAATGCTTGGCTCTAACTGAGCTGATGGTCTGATAAAACTGTCGGCTGGCACCTTTCCCCCCCACGAGATGCTCTGTTCCTCTTACGGTCCATCCAAAGTTTTCAAAATTGTCACAGTCAAACAAAGCGCCTAATTAGTTTTTTATGTATGTAGCGTATAACCCCATTAAACCAAGCTCGGTTAAACCAAATGATTGGTTAATCCAAACTGTTTTCGGCAGCCCGGCAAAATACTACCATTTATCATATGAAAAAGTCAGTGGGGTCTCAGATGACCTTATAACCACATGAAAGTTTGGTCTAACCCTACCAGAGTTGCCTGGTGTCCGACAATTTTGTTTGGATTAACTGATAATTTGGATTAACCAAATTTGGTTTAACCAACTTTTTTATATGATAAATGGTAGTATTTTGCAGGGCCGCCGAAAAAAAGTTTGGATTTACCCGATCATTTGGTTGAACCGAGCTTGGTTTAAAGGGGTTATACTGTAGCAAGCAGCTCAGTGCCCATGCTCCAGCGGAAAACAAAATCTTATTTGATCAAGATGTGCCAACAGTTAATGCAGTGACCTGCTGTTGGAATGATAATAGCTACTTTCGAAAGAAATAAAACCGAACCCGAAGAGAACAAAATTAAATGTAAAGAAAAGAATTGCACCTGTGGTGAGGACAAGCTCGAGACGATTCAGTGCTGCTCTGGCCTTTAAAGGGGTACTATCTAAACATGCAGGTACCAGCCAGTCCCACACTCGCAGACACAGCATGGTTGGTTGGTTGCTGGAGTTTCAGTATTGGGAACATCTAAGGTCATATCAGGACGGGTACCGATTTGTGCCAGTGCGCACTCATGGTGACTTTATCACAGTCCTGCTCCACTGGGAGACCAGGCCGCCATCTCCATGACTTGATATCCCACTCAGTCACATTATCCCGACACTGAGCCAAACAGTCCTTGCCCAATCCTAATAATACCGAGCGCCTGTCGAGGAAGTGACAAGTGTACATTTTGTAACTCATTGGTTTGAATTGACAGAGAATTGAACTCCCGAACTTCCGGACGGGAAGCCTGCGCTCTACCGATTCGGCCACCACGTCCGGTCTCACTGCATGGTGCAAAGCACGAAGAACACTGTGTAATTTACAACTAGAATCATTCCATTAGGGCCTACGTGTATTAAATATATAGGTGTATGTACATGGGTAATTATGATTGATTGATTGATGCTAGTTTAACGCCTAATGCCCTGGTCACATACATATTAGTGGACATAGTTGAACGTAGGTGAACGTAGTGGAGGCTAACGTGGGTTAAACGTGGTGTAAGTATGTTAAACTATGTTGAAATACGTTAAGGTACTGCAGGTTTTGGTACGGATAAATACGTTACGGTATGGATAAATACGTTATGGTATGGATAAATACGGTACGGTATGGATAAATACATTACAGTATGGATGCTGTTATGTTCAAATATGTTCAAATACATTCAAATACGTTCATATACGTTCAAATACGTTCAAATACGTTCAACTATGTTCAACTATGTTCAACTATGTTCAACTATGTTCAACTATGTTCAACTATGTTCAACTACGTTCAACTATGTTGCACTATGTTCAACTATGTTCAACTATGTTCAACTATGTTCAACTACGTTCAACTACGTTCAACTATGTTCAACTACGTTCAACTACTTTCAACTATGTTCAACTACAATAGCCCTCCACTACGTTCACCTATGTCCATTAACAGCTATGTGACCAGGGCTTCGTCCAAGTACACTAAAGTACACTAGAGCACACTAGAGTATGCTAGAGTACGCTAGAGTAGGTTAGCATCGTGGATGCAAATTCAGCCCCTAATGTAAGCGCTCTTTTGAACATGTCCAAAGATTAAATCAGAACTCATGGCCCACCCACCTTATTACCAAGTTAGCATGACGGAGAAGTATGGATGTCGGTACGTTCAACTACGTTAGCCTCCACTACATTCAACTACGTCCACTAACGTGCATGTGACCGAGCCTTTATTAGCAGCAAGGGTCATGTTTGTGGAGAAAACTGATTGCATTTATTCATGCAATTTTGTTAATCACATTTATATGCCTATATTGAAATTTGCATTAAAACCTGAAATGGTCAGATTTGTTGTCAAATTACAACAAAGAAACGAACTCAGATACAAGTATAATTATATTATATAATACTAATAGCTTGTCATTTTTATATTGGTGTCCGTTAGCTGAAAGAACTTCCCGATATTAACCCTGCATGTGAAGTCATTTACATTTTATTACCAGCTTTTATTTATATTCGTATTGTAAGCTATATACTATATAGCATTATATATATATTTCATTTGATATTGGTTTGTACCAGCTCAAAGAACTGCCTGATATTAACCCTACATTGGAAGTCATTTACATTTTATAATCAGTTGTGTTTATATTCACATCGTAAATTATATGGCATTATATATAATTGTATTATTATATAATACAAATAGCTTGTTATTTTTATATTGGTGTCCAGCAGCTCAAAGAACTGCCTGATATTAAAGTTGCATAGTCCGATGTTCTTGAGTTTCTGACATTTTTCTGAGTTAAGTATATTAAATTGATCAGTATAATTTACCTTACTTTAGTTTGAAGTAACTTGTAATTGAAATGGCTAACCTTTTGAGGTATTTGAAATTCAAACATCTGAAAATAATTTTGGCTGGCAAGCACGCCAAAATTCTGATACCATAGGCTTCTGTGGTAACAGGTTCTATTAAATCGACTCAGCATTCACTTCTAAGTGAAAACAAATATTTAATAAGCGCATCAGTATCTAAGTTAGCTATGTAGAAACAAATCTAGATAATTGTTTTGATTTTGACAACTTGATGCTTTATCGGACTATGCAGCTTTAACCCGACATGGGAAGTCATTTACACTTAATAATCAGTTGTGTTTTATATTCGCATAGTAAACTATATAGCATTATATATAATAGAATCATAAAATACTAATATATTGTCATTTTCATATTGGTTTCTACCAGCTCAAGGAACTTCCTAATATTAACCATTTTCATTCCTTTGTATTCCATCCTCTACATTCACATCCTGAATGCTGATACAATTCCCACGCACATCCACACCCACCCACACCCACACCCACGCACACCCACCCACACCCACACCCACGCACACCCACGCACACCCACACCCACACCCACCCACACCCACTCACACCCACACCCACATCCACACCCACACCCACACCCACACCCACACCCACCCACATCAACATCGACACGCACACCCACACCCACCCACACCCACGCACACACACATCCACATCCACACCGGCACCGCCCACAACCCATCACCCACCAACCCACACCCACCCACACCCACACCCAAACCCTCAACCCACACCCACACCCACCCACACCCACACGCACATCCACACGTACACCCACCCACACCCACACCCACACCCACACCCACACCCACACCCACACCCACACCCACACCCACACCCACACCCACACCCACACCCACACCCACACCAACTCCGCCACCCAGACCAACCTCCATACTGATATCAAAAAGCACATTGATACTATGTGTAGATAAGAATTTCTTTTGCGTGTATGGTGACACTCAGGATCAAGGCAGGGCTGGGTCAACTGGGGAAAGCGCCTCATAAGTATTGTACTTCTGCTTTCTTCGTTTTCATGCGAAACATTACATAAATGATACATGATACATAAATATCAGCTTATATGTACAATGATCAGGTGGAAATAAATCAATCCTAATCTTAATCTTAAGTATTCAAAGGCCGGTCCACGTGTATGTATAATAGTATGTATATGGTGGTTGGTGTGGGTGGGGGGTGGTGTGGTTTTGTTTGGTGGTTGTGTTTTGTTTTTTTTGTTTTGGGTGGTTTTTGGGGGGGGTTTTGGTGTTTTGGGTTGTTTTTGTATGTATAATAATATATATATATATATATATATGTTTATTAGTCACTATGTAGGTATGATATGTACTTTATGTATACATAAAGGAAATCCCAGACTCAGGCGCTGCTATGTAATGCTTATGCGCCTTGGGTATAATATTTGTATGATCCAAGTTCAATTGTAGGCAGTGTACTATTAGAACTGCTTCATCTATATATCAAGCAATGTGACTGTATTGCTTGAAAACTAATACTCTGGCACTGACAACACACATTATTTAATGAATAAACTACAATTAATCAAATAAATCTAAATAAGATATATATATATATATATTAGCAGCAAGGATCAGTTGTATATATACTTATATACTGTATATATACTGTATATGCTGTATTATATACATATATATGTATATACATATATGTATATATACAGTAAAACCTCTCTACGTCAACCGACCGTGGGACCGACTTTAAATGGTCCATTTAGGGAGGTGGTCGGTTTAGGGAGTTGCTTTAATCATTGCAATTGTATTATATGGGCGAATAGTTGGGACCCAAATAGGGCGATTGATATAGGGGAGTGGGCGATCTGTGGAGGTGGTCAGTTAGAGAGGTTTACTGTGTATATATAAATATATATATATATATATATATATATATATGGATCTCACTAACAGTGTTATACAGCAGGTACAAAATAGATTAAATAAAAGGAATTATGTATAAAAAATGTATATAGACACGACATAGCACCAATACAAGTGTTTGGTGTGAATCAGGCGCGACCCTTTTACAAAATTCAGTAGTCCCATACTCTCGAAGAAATATTTAGCTGAAATAAAAATAAATTTAAATAAAGATCAGTCATATGATGCACGATAAATAGTTTTTTCCGTAGAATTCATTCAATCATATATCAATTGCTTGTGTTTGTAGTACTTTAAAGATATGCATGAACAATCAAATATTAGAATGATGCAGAGAAAGGAAGTGACCTAACTAGGATCAATTTGGTAGATTAATCATACCACTTGTACTGCAACCTTATGTTTGATTCATTGATGGCTGAGCACCCTGTTGGCAGTAAGTTCCATATTCACGGCGAAAAGCTAGTATATATATGTGAAGTATAAGAATTATACGAGTATAATATCCCTCCTCTCCCTCATCACTCACTCAGCTCCATGGACTGTGGGAGTCTCTCATAGTCATCTACTTCTCCAGCCTCCCCACCCCAGCTCCGATGGTGGTGCCACCACCCCTTCACACTGTAACTGCCACTCACTGTACCGCTGAAAATATAATGGAACTGCTAAGTGAGTAAATGCATCCGTGATGCTAACGTAATCTAGTGTACTCTAACGAACTCTAGCGTGCTCTAGCGTACTTGGATGAAGCCCTGGTCACATAGCCGATAGTGGACGTAGGTGAACATTTGAACATAGTGGAGGCTAACATAGTTGAACATAGTTGAACATAGTTGAACTTACCGGCATCCATGCCATAACATATTTATCTGTACCGTAATGTACCAAACAATATTTATCCATACCTTAACATATTTATCCGCACTAAGACCTGCCATACCTTAACGTATTTCAATGTAGTTTAACATACTTACACCACATTTGACCCATGTTAGCCGCCAGTACGTTCACCTATGTTCAACTACGTCCAGTAATGTGTATGTGACCGGGGCATTAGCGTTCCCTCACAGAAGAATAATTCTACCTCATTTCTCTGGTTTACAACGATAAGTTTACTTACCTACAACAAGGTTCTCTGTATGATGTCCTCTAGGTGGAGGTGTGGGTGGAGGGGGGGGGGGGGGGGGGGGGGGGGGGGGGGGGGGGGGGGGGGGGGGGGGGGGGGGGGTGGGGGGGTGTAATCACCACAGTTCACAGGATGTATCTGACAGGACCCACGTGATGTCAGCAAAATGTCAGCAAACTGTGTATGATTCCAGACGATGTGAAAGTTCGATCTTACAGAGAGATCCAAGTAGAGATCAGAGTACATATATCCAAATAAGGGTCTCAGTGACGATCCAAGTAGAGATCTAAATTAAGATCCAAATATGGGTTAATTCGAGATCCGAATAGGAATCTATGGTGAAGATCCAAATATGGGTCAATCTTAGATCCAAATAGAGATGTATCCTAAAGATCCAAATATGGGTCAATTGGAGATCCAAATAGGGATCCAAGTGAGGACCCGAATATTGGTCAATTGGAGATCCAAACAGGAATTCAATTGAAATCTAAAGCGAGGTCAATTGCAGATCTAAACAGTGATCCATGTGAAGATCCAAATAGAGGTCAATTGCAGATCCAAACAGGAATCTAGGGGAAATCTAAATCGGGGTCAAGTGGAGATCCTCAGTGGAGTTGATCCAAATACAGATCGAATACAATCTCAAATTATGGTTCCAGTAGATAAAGTACGAGTCCAAAAGGAAAATCTAAACACAAGTCAAGTTGACGATCCAAGGCGAGATCCACGAATAGATCCAAATAAAGTGGGAAGAGATCCAAGTAGCGCTCAGAATAGAGCGTCCAACTGGGGGGAGGGGGGGGATGGATCTACATCTACCGCCAGGTGTATATCCAGGTTTGTGTCAGTATTGGTAGTCAGTCCACTATCCGCGTAGCATTGGAGTCCAAGCTCGTGAGTGTGTAGATAGATCTCTATGTGTGCACTGTGGACATAGGAAATTGGCCACACCCCGACAGAGCCTCATTGATACACTGCAGTTTGGACGTCGGCTTAAGTGTGGTTATGTTCAGTATGAGGACCTTTATTCCAACACACTGACATATATATGAGTCACGATCATGAAAAGAGGCCAATTGGGGAAAGTTGTCGGCGTCGAGCATGGATGTCGGCGTCGATCGGTATAATTATAATTTAGCATTGACAGAGGTGTTGGAAAGTCTTCAAATTTATCCTGAATGTAAAGGTTGAGAAAATACAACAACCCTATTTGTTTCTAGGATAATTTAATATAAAACAAAGAAATGCACTACACTTTAAGAATTGTGACACCGACATCTGTTAAAGTTGTCGGCATCGATCATTGGATGTCAGCATCGATCGGTATAATTATAGTTTAGCATTGACAGAGGTGTTGGAAAGTCCTTAAATTTATCCTGAATGTAAAGGTCGAGAAACTACAACAACCTTATTTGTTTCTAGGATAATGTAATATGAAACAAAGAAATGCACTACACTTTTAAGAATTGCGATGCCGACATCTTCAATTGACCACCGATTGGCCCATTTTCGTGAGGCTGAGTCATATATATATCGTCTATGTGATACAGCAAGACACAATAGGTCGCGATGAATGTCGAGTGATATATATATATATATACTTTATATATACTTTATATATAATTATCTATATAATGTTTGTGACTCAGAAAGACACAAATTGTCACTATGAATGTCAAGTTATATATATATATATATATATATATATATAATTATGTATACTATGTGTGTGACACATAAAGACAAAATATGTTGCTATGAATGTTGAGTAATATATATATATATATATATATATAATTATATATATAATTATGTATATAATGTGTGTGGCACAGAAAGACACAATATGTCGCTATGAATGTTGACTTATATATATATAATTATGCATATAATGTGCGTGGCACAAAAAGACACAATATGTCCCTATGAATGTTGACTTATATATATATATAATTATGTATATAATGTGTGTGGCACAGAAAGACACAATATGTTACTATGAATGTCGAGTTATATATATATATATATATATTATTATGTATATAATGTGTGTGGCACAGAAAGACACAATAGGTCACTCTGAATTCCTCCAGTCATGTGCAGCCAACTGTGTCCAGGTATACCGTTAAGACATCACCCACGCCCCCTGGTGGCAGAGTTCCGCCTTATTCAACTCACGCTAATGGCCCCAAGGCCCAGGTGGGAACC
>CM059199.1:67317035-67392722 GCA_030323885.1 Branchipolynoe longqiensis | reverse complement strand
ACAGCACTATAAAGTTGCCATGAGTGCGCACTGTCACAAGTCGGTACCCGTCCTGATATGACCTTAGATGTTGCTAGGATGTAAAACAACAACAAACAAACAAACAAACCCCACCTACGTACAAAGTGAGTCGGAGCGAGGCGCCCTGCGAGGACCCTTCACCGACCCTCCCTTCACCCCTTGGGCACAGACCAGACCGGCCCAAACCTCCCCACCACCCTCACCACCCACGCTGCCGGCGACCGAGATTTGCCTCCTCCAATGCCTCCATCCCCTCTTCCCCCTCCCGCCCCTCTTCCCCTCTGCCCCTCTTGTCTCTCTGTCCCTCTTCCTCCTCCCGCCTCTGTGCCCCTTCCTTCCCTCTCCCGCCCCTTTACTCCCTCCCACCTCTCCACCTCCTCCAATGCCTCCATCCTCTGCAACTTCTTACAACTCAAAACACACTGCCCTTCCCCGCTTTCTGCCCCTTTTCTGCCCGCGTTGTGCCCCCTTTCTGCCCATATGCACCTCCTACCCCTCCCACCCCTCCCACCCCTCCCACCCCTCCCACCCCTCCACACCCTTCCTCCCCCCTTCTACCTCCGCGCCCTTCCTTTCAGCAACCCACCCTTCGCTCCTTCCCCCAGCCCCTGACCCCTGACCCCTTGAGCCCCGGACAGTGCATTATCACCCGGTCTGTCCTGATTGATCCGCCTTCTCCAGGAGCAACCTCAGTCTACTAACCTGAGACTCTGTGAGGCCAGAGAAATAAGTGGGCCACCCGTTTCGGCCTACCCCCCTCCCCCCCACGCCCTGCCCTCCCTCCCCTCCATATCCTCCCTGCCATCCCTCCCCTCTCCTTGTGGTGGTGTTAGATTAGTGCGGTAGTCCGCAAGGTGGGGTTGTAGTGGTGTTAGATTAGTGCAGTAGTCGACAAGGTGGGGTTGTAGTGGTGTTAGATTAGTGCAGTAGTCGGCAAGGTGGGGTTGTAGTGGTGTTAGATTAGTGCAGTAGGCGGCAAGGTGGGGTTGTGGTGGTGTTAGATTAGTGCAGTAGTCAGCAAGGTGGGGTTGTAGTGGTGTTAGATTAGTGCAGTAGTCGGCAAGGTGGGGTTGTGGTGGTGTTAGATTAGTGCAGTAGTCGGCAAGGTGGGGTTGTGGTGGTGTTAGATTAGTGCAGTAGTTGGCAAGGTGGGTTTGTGGTGGTGTTAGATTAGTGCAGTAGTCGGCAAGGTGGGGTTGTGGTGGAGTTAGATTAGTACAGTAGTCGGCAAGGTGGGTTTGTGGTGGTGTTATATTAGTGCAGTAGTCGGCAAGGTGGGGTTGTAGTGGTGTTACATTAGTGCAGTAGTCAGCAAGGTGGGGTTGTGGTGGTGTTATATTAGTACAGTGGTCGGCAAGGTGGGGTTGTGGTGGTGTTATATTAGTACAGTAGTCGGCAAGGTAGGGGTGTAGTGGTGTTAGATTAGTGCAGTAGTTGGCAAGGTGGGGTTGTGGTGGTGTTAGATTAGTGCAGTAGTCGGCAAGGTGGGGTTGTGGTGGTGTTAGATTAGTACAGTAGTCGGCAAGGTGGGTTTGTGGTGGTGTTATATTAGTACAGTTGTCGGCAAGGTAGGGCTGTAGTGGTGTTAGATTAGTGCAGTTGTTTGCAAGGTGGGGTTGTGGTGGTGTTAGATTAGTGCAGTAGTCGGCAAGGTGGGGTTGTGGTGGTTTGTAGTGTGGTGTTAGATTAGTACAGTAGTCGGCAAGGTGGGGTTGTAGTGGTGTTACATTAGTGCAGTAGTCGGCAAGGTGGGGTTGTGGTGGTGTTATATTAGTACAGTAGTCGGCAAGGTAGGGTTGTAGTGGTGTTAGATTAGTGCAGTAGTTGGCAAGGTGGGGTTGTGGTGGTGTTAGATTAGTGCAGTAGTCGGCAAGGTGGGGTTGTAGTGGTGTTAGATTAGTGCAGTAGTCGGAACGGTGGGTTTGTGGTGGTGTTAGATTAGTGCAGTAGTCGGCAAGCTGGGGTTGTAGTGGTGTTAGATTAGTGCAGTACTCGGCAAGATGGGGTTGTAGTGGTGTTAGATTAGTGCAGTACTCGGCAAGGTGGGGTTGTAGTGGTGTTAGATTAGTACAGTAGTCGGCAAGTTGGGTGGTAGTGGTGTTAGATTAGTGCAGTACTCGGCAAGGTGGGGTTGTAGTGGTGTTAGATTAGTGCAGTAGTCGGCAAGGTGGGGTTGTGGTGGTGTTAGATTAGTGCAGTAGACAGCAAGGGGAGGTTGTGGTGGTGTTAGATTAGTGCAGTAGTCGGCAAGGTGGGGTTGTAGTGGTGTTAGATTAGTGCCGTAGTCGGCAAGGTTGGTTTGTGGTGGTGTTAGATTAGTGCAGTAGTCGGCAAGGTGGGTTTGTGGTGGTGTTAGATTAGTGCAGTAGACACCTGTTTGTGTGCTCAGTGGGAATGCACAGTTGGAATGTTCAGTTTGAATTCACATGTTCGTGTGCTCAGTTGGAATGCACAGTTGGACTTGGAATGTTCAGTTGGAATGCATCTGTCCGTGTGCTCAGTTGGAATGCACAGTAGGAATAAACCTTTCCTTTTGCACTTTTGAACATCAACATCGCTTCTCAACCAATCAGCCCCCCCCCCCTTCGCCCGCACACAGACCTCCAACCTCCCCCTCACAGCATACACACCACCCACCCGACCCTCACTGCACGCACACCAGCCACCCCGCCTCACCGCAGACACACCTCCCACCCTGCTCTCCCCGCGCACACACCTGCTACTCGCCCCATACCTGCACACACACCTGCCACCCCCTACACCTGCACACACACACCTCCAACCCCGCCCCCTCACCGCACACACACACCTCCCACCCCCTCACCTGCACAAACACCTCCCACCGCGCCACCTCACCTGCACACACACCTCCCCCCCTCACCTGCACACACACCTCCCACACCCCCTCACCTGCACACACACATACCACCCCGCCCCCTCTCCGCACACACCTCCCACTCCCCTCACCTGCACACACACCTTCCACCTCACCTGCACACACATCACACCCCCTCACCTGCACACACACCTCCCATCGCGACACCTCACCTGCACACCCACCTCCCACCCCCTCCTAACCTGCACACACACCTACTACCTCGCCTGCACACACATCACCCCCTCACCTGCACACACAAATCACTCCCCTCACCTGCACACACCTGCCACCGCCCCCTCACCCTGCAACACACCTCCCACACCCCCCTCACCTGCACACACACATACCACCCACCCCACCACTTCACACACACAACCTCCCACACCCCCTCCCCTGCACCCACACCTCTCACCCCACTCACCGCACACACACCGCCACCCCCCCCCCCACCATCACTGCACACACACCTCCACACTCCCCCTCACTGCACACACACCTCCCACCCCGCCCCCTCACCTGCACACACACCTCCCCCCCCTCAGCCCACTGCCGGCACCTCCCACTCCCCTCCCCTGCACACACACCTCCCACCCCACCCCCTCACCTGCACACACGCCTCCCACCCCTCACCTGCAGACACACCTGTCCCCCCTCAGCTGCACACACGCCTCCCACCCCGCCCCTCACCTGCACACACACACCTCCCACACACCCTCACCGCACACACACATACCACCCCGCCCCTTCACCGCACACACACCTACCACCCCCTCACCTGCACACACACCTCCCACCCCCCTCCTTACCTGCACCCACACCTCACACCCCCTCACCTGCATACACACCTGCCCCCCCGTCAGCTGCACACACACCTCACACTCCGCCCTTCATCTGCAGACACACCTCCCACCCCGCCCCCTCACCTGCACACACACCTCCCCCCGTCAGCTGCACACACACCTCACACCCGGCCCCTCACCTGCAGACACACCACCTCTCATCCCGCCCCTCACCTGCACACACACCTCTCATCCCGCCCCCACCCAACGCACACACACCTCTCACCGCCCCTCAGTTGCACACACTCCACCACCCCGCCCTCACCTGCACTGACACACACCACCCACCCACCCCTCACATGCACACACACACCCACCCGCCCCCTCACCGCTCAAACACCACCCACCCCTCACTGCACACACACCTACCCTTCCCCACCCGCTCAAACACCACCCCCCCTCACCTGCACACACAGAACCACCCCACCCCCCACCCCGCCCTCTCACCCTGCACACACACCTTCACCCGCCCCCTTCACCTGCACTCAACTGATACCACTCCACCCCAACCCCTCACATGCACACCCAACCACGACCACCCAACCCGCCCCCTCACCCGCTCACCACACCACCCCCCCTCACTGCACACACACCTCCCTCCCCCACCTCACTTGTACAGCCCCCCCTCCTCACCGCGACAGTTGGCGCTGTGCTCTCCGGGTGGTTTCTTATGTACAGACCAAGCACTATTTCTAATGGTCTTCCTTCACAACAACAACATCCAGCAACCAAATCACTGAGAAACTGCAACGATTTAAATACTTGGCATCGCAACTATGGCTTCATGACCGGGTGCTGCCATCGACTGGTGTGTGTGTGACGGTTTGATACAGCCTCTTTTGTGTGTGACGGTTTGATGCAGCCCCCTGGTGTGTGACAGTTTGATACAGCCCGTGTTGTGTATGACAGTTTGATACATCCCTGTTGTGTATCAGGGTTTGATACAGCCCCTGTTGTGTATGACGGTTTGATGCATCCCCTTTTGTGTGTGACGGTTTGATACAGCCCCTTTTGTGTGTGATGGTTTGATACATCCCCTGTTGTGTGACGATTTGATACAACCCATGTTGTGGGTGACGGTGATACAGCCCATGTTGTTTGTGACGGTTTGTACAGACCCTGTTGTGTGCGACGGTTTGATAAAGCCCATGTTGACTGTGACGGTTTGATACAGCCCTGTTGAATGTGAAGATTTTATGCAGCCCAGTTGAATGTGATGGTTTGATACAGCCCCTGTTGTGTGTCATGGTTTGACACAGTTCCGGTTGTGTGTGACGGATTGATGCAGCCCCAGTTGTGTGTGGCGTTTTGATACAGGCCCTGTTTTATGAGAAGGTTTGATACATCTCCTGTTGAATGTGCCGGTTTGATACAGCTCCTGTTGTATGAGAAGGTTTGATACATCCCCTGTTGAATGTGATGGTTTGATACACTCCCTGTTGTGGGCGACGGTTTGATACATCCCCTGATCAATGTGACTGTTTGATACAGCCCCTGTGTAGCCCCTGTTGAATGTGTCGGCTTGATACATCCCCTGTTGTGTGAGATGGTTTGATACAGCCCCTGTTGAATGTGACGGCTTAATACATCCCCTGTTGTGTGTGACGGTTTGATACATCCCCAGTTGTGTGTGATGGTTTGATACAGCTCCTGTTGTGTGTGACGGTTTGATACATCCCGGCTGTGCATGACGGTGTGATACAGCCCTCTTGAATGTGACAACTTGATACATCCCCTGTTGTGTGGGATGGTTTGATATAGCCTCTGTTGAATATGACGGGTTTATACATCCCCTGTTGAATGTGACGGTTTGATACAACCCCTGTTGTGTGTGAGGGTTTTATACATCCCCTGTTGAATGTGACGGTTTGATACCTCCCCTTTCGTTTGCGACTGTTTGATACATCTCCTGTTCAATGTGACAGTTTGATATAGCCCATGTTGAATGTGTCGGCTTGATACATCCCCTGTTGTCTGAGATGGTTTGATACAGGCCCTGTTGAATGTGACGGTTTTATACATCCCCTGTTGTGTGTGATGGTTTGATACATCCCCTCTGTGTGAGAAGCTTTGATACAGCCCCTGTGTGTGAGATGGTTTGATATAGCCCGTGTTGAATGTGTCGGTTTGATACATCCCATGTTGTGTGAGATGGTTTGATACATCCCCTGGTAAATGTGATGGTTTGCTACATACCCTGTTGAATGTAACTGTTTGCTACATACCCTGTTGAATGTAACTGTTTGATACATCCCCTGTTGTGTGAGATGGTTTGATACATCCCCTGTTGAATGTTCCGCTTTGATACATCCCCTGTTGTGTGAGATGGTTTGATGCATCCCCTGTTGAATGTGATGATTTGGTACAGCCCCTGTTGATGGGACGTTTGATGCAGGCCCTGTTGAACGTGACGGTTTGGTACCTCTGCTGTTGGTTTGATACATCCCCTGTTGTGTGTGAGGGTTTGATACAGCCCTTGTTGTATGAGACGGTTTTATACAGCCCCTGTTGTGTGTGACTGTTTGATACAACCCCTGTTGTGTGTGACGGTTTGATTACAACCCCTGTTGTGAGTGACGGTTTGATTACAGCCCCTGTTGTGTGAGACGGTTTGATACAGCCCCTGTTGTGTGTGACGGTTTGATACAGCCCCTGTTGAATGTGACTGTTTGACACAGCCCCTCTTATGTGTGACGGTTTGATTACAGCCCCTGTTGTGTGTGACGATTTGATTACAGCCCCTGTTGTGTGTGACGGTTTGATTACAGCCCATGTCGTGTGAGACGGCTTGATACATCCCCTTTTGAATGTGATGGTTTGGTAGAGACCCTGTTGTGTGTGACGGTTTGTTATAGACCCTGTTGTGTGTGAGGGTTTGATTACAGCCCCTGTTCTGTGAGACGGTTTGATACATCCCTAATGAATGTGATGGTTTGATACAGCCCTATTGAATGTGACGGTTTGATACATCCCTATTGAATGTGACGGTTGGATACCTCCCCTGTTGAATGTGATGCTTTGATACAGCCCTATTGACTGTGACAGTTTGATACAACCCTATTGAATGTGACTGTTTGATACAACCCCTTTGGATGTGATGATTTGATACATCCCTATTGAATGTGATGGTTTGATACATCCCAATTGAAAGTGATGGTTTGATACATCCCAATTGAATGTGATGGTTTGATGCAGGCCCTGTTGAAAGTAACGGTTTGATACAGCCCCTTTTGAATGTGATGATTTGATACATCCCTATTGAATGTGATGGTTTGATACAGCTATATTGAACCTGACGGTTTGATACAGCACTATTGAATGGGACTGTTTGATACTGCCCAATTTGAATGTGATGATTTGATACATCCTATTGAATGTGGTGGTTTGATACAACCCTATTGAATGTGACGGTTTAATACAGCCCCTTTTGAATGTGATGAGTGCTTGGTTGTTTTATTTGGGGGGAGGGTGTTTTGTGATCGTTTGTTTATTCTGTTAATATAGCGAAGCACATGCACTTCCTTTCACAGCTGTGCAGTAGTGGTCATAATCCATACAAATTGATTGCCTTTGTCAACAATTTGTGATAAGGTTGACAGAACCCCGTTGTGTGTGACAAACATTATGTTTTACAACAAAAATGTTGAAACAATAAAGAATTAATCATTAACAATGTAATGTTAATAATAATTAACAAAATGTGGTGCCTATTTCTGAGAACGAGCAAAGATGACATGAATTCACAGATTGCATTGTTCTAGAACCAATACAGATTACATTAATTCACAAATAGCGCCATTACAGAAAACCGCACACAACATGAATTCACAGATACCACCATTCTAGAACCACCACATACAACATGAATTCCCAGATCCTGCCAATCTAGAACCACCTCAGACGATATGAATTCCCAGATACTGCTGTTCTAGAACCACCACAAACGAAATGAATTCACAAATACTGCCATTCTAGAAAGACCTCAGACACCACGAATTCACAGATACCTCAGTTCTAGAACTACCTCAGACTACATGAATTCACATATACTGCCATTCTAGAACCACCTCAGACGACATGAATTCACATATACCGCTGTTCTAGAATGACCTCAGATGACATGAATTCACAGATACCGCTGTTCTAGAACCACCTCAGACACTCAGACGTAGCGTTAACTGAACAGCTCCCACAGCTTAGTCATGCCACCAAGGCTATCGAATGTGGGTGAAGAAGGTCAGTGCCCACGTGAGCGCCACGTGACTTTTAGGGCAACTACGTGACTTCAGACTGTGGAATCGATCCATTCCAGCCAGCTGGCGGAGATCAGTGCGCAGGATTATGGTGCAGGTAGGTTGTACCAGGCTGGTTACCGCTTATCGGCCTGTCACACTATGACGTATGGTGTAAGCGTATGCCGGCGTTTCAGTTGTTGTCGCATATGCCGTCATACGCCGCCATACACTACGCATATGCTACACATACACTAAACATACGTCATATGCCGTCGTACGTCCGTTCGTCCGAAAATGCTTGCGCATGCTCAACTTATTCAGCGTATGTCGGAGTATGGCTCATACGCTGCTCATACGCTACGCATATGCTATGCATACACTGGTATATGGTACGCATAGGTTAGGGATATGCCGGTATATGTTACGCATACGCTGAAATCGCGCCTTCGGCAGATCTTTAGCATATGTAGCGTATGCATGGCCTACGAGTAACGTATTTGAGCGTACTCCAAGCATACATAAAGGGTATAAAAGTGTATACAAAGCATATGCCCAACTAACAAACATCAATCTGAGCCAATTTAACGGAGATGTTTGGACCGTCCTATATGTTTGCACCATTTCTTCATATATCATATAGAGACTGCTTCCTAACAGGTAGTTGCTTTTGATAGTTGTTGGAGCACATGTTAGGACCGTCCTACCCTTCCCATCTGATATGTTGTTTGTATGTATGTACATGTGGACACTTGCTATCCAGACCGCACTCTGCCCACACCTCTCTCTATCACCTCTCCGCCGGCCATGCTCCTCCTCGATATGTCTGAAAAGAGTTCCAGGAGGGGGAGCCCACTGGCATTTCACTTTATATTCTTGCTCTGTCCGTGTCTATGGCTCGCTGGACGGTCACCATAGAGCAAATAGACACGGTCCTTTGACTCAACTCTCCTTATTTCTCTTTCCTAGATTCTGCCCATTTCGATTTCTCCCAGACACAATTCTTCCCCTGACCAGGGTAGTTCTGTTCTTGGGTCGGGCCCTTGACCGTTACGATTTCTGTCTTGTTCTTGTTGATGGAACGACCGCTGCTCCCACCTTTGCCCGCCTTCCTCAAACCGCTGCTGGTGACCGGATTCAAGTGCTACACTACACTACACTACACTACACCTACAGCTCAACTACATACCGGACTGAAGAGATTCGCTGCCGCCCCAACGCCTCGCTGTCACTACTTTGTGCAGATGTCCCCAGCTTCTACAACACTCCCCCTACAAAGGTCAGTCTTCAACCACAGATTGGGCCGATTTATCGGAGCCGCTCTACCCAATGTTGCAGTTCTGGAACCAGTAACCATCATAAGGTTACAAACACCCCCAATTGTTGTTGTTGTTGTACATGTGGACACACTTGCTATCCTGACCGCACTCTGTTGACACCTCTCTCTATCTCCTCTCCACCGGCCTTGGTCCTGCTTGGTATGTCTGAAAAGAGTTCCAAGAGAGAGAGCCTGCCAGCATTTCACTTTCTACTCTCACTCTGTCCGTGTCTATGGCTCGCTGGTTGGTCACCATTGAGCAAATAGACAGAGTCCTTTGACTCAACTCTGCTCATTTCTCTTTCCTAGACACTGCCCTTTCGATTTTCTCTCAGGCATACTTCTTCCCCTGACCAGGGTAGTTGTGTTCTTGGGTGGGGCCCTTCACCTTTACGATTTCTCTGTCTTGTTCTCGTTGCTGGAACCACAGCTGCACCAGCTTTAACCGCCCTTCCTCGAATCCCTTGCTGCTGACTGGATACAAGTGCTCAACTAGACCTACTGCTCAACTACCGCCGGACCGAAGAGATTTGCTTCCGCCCCAATGCCTCACCGTTACAACGTTGTAAAGATGTCCCCAGTTTCTACAACACTCCCTACTGAAGTTAAATCTTCAACCAAAGATTGGGCCGATTTACCAGAGCCTCTATTAATGTTGCAGTTCTGCAACCGGTAACCCACTGTGTTAATAACATAATGTGTGGTGCTGTGTTACAATATTCCCACTGTCATTACCCCCGCCATGTTATTTTATAAATGGTTTATTTGTTTGATCGTTTAATTGTCAGTGCCGAAATAGTAAGTAGTCTTTGACTCATCAGAATGTAGATGATTTACATGTGCCATGCTTATTTGAATCTCTAACAAACCGTTGTTGATATGCGGCTTCAGTTGCCACATAACTCTGACACAACAATACATAGTGTAACCTGTTGGCACCTTGTAACCAAGTGGCACAACTAAGTGTGGCCCGAGCCTCTGGCAGCGGGGAGCCTGTCAGTAATGCCATATAAGCAAACCAACTTGGTGATGGTCCCAGCCCGTCCATAAAATTGAATGCCCCATAATTGTTATTTGTTTAACTGTTAAGAATGCAGCGGGCTAGTAGAAATTCAGGTTTTATATCATTTTTTAAGTCATTGGTTTGACTCGACCAGGGTTCAAATGCAGGAGTTTGAATCCCACAACCTACGAGAATTGAAGGTGGATGCTCAAATCATTTGGCCATTGCGCCTGGTTACATACAATGTCTATGTAAAAATGATAAATTAAAATAAAAACCACCCGCCCGACTCTGATTTTTATTTCAAACGGACAATCATCAATCAGCTGTCAATTCTTTTGTTTGTTTGCTTAAGTTGGAATGCCGTGCTGTGTGTGACTGACATGTTCACCTGGTGGATCGATGCAAGTCATGCAAGCCTTGCCGGGTAAGACAGACAGCCTTATCAGTATTCTGTATGCATTCACTTTAAATATCTAACAAATATGAGCTGAACATTGAAAGCTGCCTCAAATTAAAGACACGCATGGTATTAGGCCAAATACAAAAAAGAATTGATGATTGTTCTTTTGAAATAAAAATCGGGTCGGGGAGGCAATTTTTATTTCATTTTTTATTTTTGACGGAAACGTAATATACCAATATGTAACCAGACATGATGGTCGAATGAGTTGAGTGTCTGCCTCCCATTCTGGTAAGTCATGGGATTCAAACTACTGGGTTAGAACCCTGGCCGAGTCATACCAATCTCCTAAAGATTGATACAAAAATTGAATTGCTGCTAGTCTGACACATTTTTAACAGTCAACAGTGTGATCAATTGTCATTATTTTTGGTACTATTGTCTGTGTGACCTGTGATCGGTTGCCACACAAAGGAGTAATCAATTGTCATTTTTTGTGTTGCTTTGTAATTGTTTGGGGTTGCATGGTCCGGTGGTTTTGAGTTTCTGGAATTGATTAATGTTCATCCAGATCATGCAAAGTGCTGGGTTTCAGTATTAACTATGTTGACAATAGTGAGTGTGCGCACAAATATTGTCATTATGTGTGACCTGTGGTTAATCAACACACAGAAATGAAATCAGTTATCATTGCTTTGTCACTGTTGTCAACTACATTGACAGAAGTATATATCCTAGAACACATCAATTGCAGTGGCTTGGCATGATGCTGAAAGGTTATAAATAGTATCTGCATGACTCCTGATATTTTGTATGACATGGCACCTATCACTGTTGACCATGTGAATTGCAGGAATGTGGGTGATGCACTTAGTGTCATATTTTAGTTTTTTTTTAAAGGCATGCTGGTACTGTTAACGGCATGTTGATACTTATGAATACTCTACACTGCACTACCTAACGATGCATGATATCATCCTTACAACTATTGTGGGTGATGTTTGGTTGGTAATCCTTGCGAGCATGCTACACAGTCACAAACCGATCAGATAATATTACATCTCCTAACCCATGAGACAGACGGCCTTGATATCTATGGACACTCCAGCAACGGATGTCCAAATCATTAACTCACATAGATAGAAACATGGCTAAACAGCCACATTGAGGAAAAGCTGATATCAATTCAAGGGTACAAGTTCCTAAGATTTGACAGACAAACAAAGCTTCCAAATGGCCAAGTCAAAGCTGGTGCAGGCCTAGGATTCTACTGCAAAGACACACTGCAAATAGACACTGAAAAGTATGCCAACCACAATATTTCAAATGGAACTCTGGAATTACAGTGGGCAGTCATCACCAGACCACACACAAAGAAAATTCTAATAGGTATTGTATATAGGCCCCCAAATGGGAATATGCAGGAAGCTTTTGACCTACTAAGCTCAACCATGAAACAAATTATAGACATTAACAAATATGAAACTCTTCTCATTGGTGATTACAATGCAGATTACAATGCAAAACATCAACCATCAGCTAATATCATGAGACAATTTGCCACAGAACATGAACTGCAACAGATGATTAACAAAACTACTAGAAGCACACAAACCTCAAATACAACAATTGACCTGGCTTTTACAAATATAAAATATTGTATTACATCTGGTATCCTCAACTACAACATAAGTGATCACAAACCTATTTATATAATAAGAAAACAAACAAACCACATCACAAACAAACCACTGACAAACAAACCACATCACACTGGGGCCGCTCATACAGAAACTGCACCTATGAGGACCATTCAACCACATTACGGGGATTTGCTACCCATTAAATATTTTATGAGCAAGATCCGAACAAGTGCTGGGAAATGTTAGAGGCTATCCTTGATAGAGCTGCTGACAAACTTTGCCCAATGATTGACCTGAGAATAAGAAAAAACACAGCTAAATACTTAAATGACGAATTACAAGAAGTACAACGAGATCGGGACTACTTTTGCCAAAAGGCTGAATTAACCAAAGACCCAGGGGATGCATTCATAGCAAAATGCTTAACTAGAAAGGCCAGGACTGAGGTTCGAAAGGCAAAATCAAGGTACTATCTTGACCAAGCCATCATTCACAACCAAAACCCCAAGAAATGTTGGTATGAACTAGATCAAATAGAGCCTGATCCCAAGCCAAAAATCAGTAATCTAATAAATGACAGTACTGGTGAAACAATACCTGATATTCAACTAGCAGAAGAGATCAACAAATACGTTGTTGATATAGGAGCTAACCTAGCCCAACAATTTCAACCAAAAGATGATGTCCAGGAAAACTATAAGGTTGTAGTTAACCAACATAGATATGATCTCAGAGAAACAACAAAAGACAAGATCCTTACCAAAGTACAAAATCTATCACCATTCAAACCTTCAGGCATGAAGGACATCAGTTCAACCTTTATCAAGGGCACCATCAAGGCTCTGATAGATGAATTTACATACCTATACAACCTCATAATTACTACTGGAATTTTCCCAGAAAAATGGAAGAGAGCAACAGTTACCCCTATACCCAAGGTAGGTAACCCAAAGTCATGTAATGAACTGCGACCTATATCCATACTACCTCTCCCTGGCAGAATAATTGAACAGATAATTCATGACCAAATAAAAACATTTCTTGAGGACACTAACTATTTAGCCACCCAACAAAATGGCTTCAGAAAAGAAAGGTCAACGACTAAGGCACTTGCCTCATTAATGGATGAATTGTTGATTAGCACAGACAGAGGTGAGCTTACAATAGCTGTTTTTTTTTATTTCAAGAAAGCTTTTGATACAATTGACCACAAAATTCTGCTATGTAAGATCAAAAGAGCTGGACTGGGAAAAAGATCATGTAGGTTCATAGCCAACTACTTAAACAATAGACAACAAGTCACACAAATTAATAATACAGAATCCTCCACGAGAACTGTCAGAACAGGAGTTCCCCAAGGTTCCACTTTGGGGCCACTCCTCTTTCTGATATTTCTCATTGCTGTCTACCAGTGCTAATTTCACACTTTTTGCGGATGATGGTACTATGGTAAACAAGGTGTTAAAAAAGGTCAATAGTTGGTGTGCTGATAACAGACTTACCTTAAACACACAAAAATCAGAATATGTGATATTTGGAACAAAATCTAGAAAATCGCTAGCGCAAAATATAGAGCTATGTATAGGCAATGCAGTGCTAAGAGAAGTGAACTTGTACACATACTTAGGAACCACACTTGACTCTACACTGAATGCGAACCAGCAACTATCGAGGCTGAACCAAATTCTAGGTATGAGAATGACAACCTTTAGAAAAATAAGATGCTACATAAGTGAGAACACAGCGCTAAAACTGTATAAGGCAACTATTCTGCCAATAATAGATTATAATGATCTAATCTATGGCCTTTTAACAAAACAACAAGAAAATAAATTACAGAGAACTCAAAACCGAGCTCTTAGAACAGTATATAGGGGCAAAGTTCTCTCAGTGAATGAGATGCACACTAGATCTAATATCAGATACCTGAGCCAAAGGAGAGATGCACATCTGCTATCTATTAAGTTTATCAGAGCCAAGGATGAAAACTACATAGACCATACTACCAGAGTTACCAGGCAGGGGGATGCTACACTCCTCAAAGTTCCTAAACCACTCACAAATAGGCTGACAAGAGCCCCTATCTACAAAGGCAGCAAATTATGGAATGAACTCCCAGTCAGAATTAGACATGAACAAACACAACTAGAATTCAAGAACCTGGTAAGAATTCACCAAGCCAATGAGGCCCTTCTACAGGCCTAGTGATGAGGTCGCCATATTTAATTAGCTATCTATTATAAGCACCTATGGCCACCCTACCCCCTCCCACCACCCCACGCGCTCCTTTGGCTGCTGCCAACAAACCAAGTTATCCACCGTACAAATTATTTGCCCAGCAAATTCGGAAAGGTGTATCAGTCGGGTAGTATTGCTATAGACCGGGGGCCCTATGGTACTGGGACGGCTCACTCCCTATCTCTCCCATGTGATGTAAATTTTGCGGTGCCACCTTGTGATGGGTTTGATAGACCCAGCTGCTGGTTGGTGTTTCACATGTAAACACATACGGTTATATCATGCATGAGGCGGGTAAGCGTGAATACACATCAATATCGGATTGCTATGAACAGGCACACATCATCGCTGTCCTCGTCGCCATCGTCACACAGCTTTCACATTCATATATACATTTGTGCATATATTGTGGCATCTGTTTAGCCGGGGGAACAGCCAGCACACCAAGTGGTGGGTTTGAGCATTTTGATTACACAGTACAGGCTGAGTGAGCTGTCTTGGTATTATGGGGTCTTTGTACAAACATAGACACTAATAAAGTCTGTACTAGACTACTAAATGACTGAAACATACAATCCTCCATGCATTGTTTATCCCATCATTACTAACAACCTACTTACTCAAACTACTTCATATAGTCAAAAAACACACCTTTTAAGCATAACCCTATAAGCTAGCCACACTCTATCTAACAGAATAAACAAACCATTCTACTAACACTCACTCCATCTCAAAATGTTAACTCCAACAACATAGTAGGCATACAAACCTATGAAGGAAAGCTATGCACCTAACCACTCCGTAATGTAAAGGTCTAATCAATACACATGTATGTATCAAGTGTGTAGGAATACAACATATAACTGCTATTTTTGTATGTGAATTGTCAAACTATACCATATGTAAGTCTTTGAATGTTTGATATTGTTATTTCAGCTGATTTGGGCTAGCGCATATATTGTAAATAACTGTATTGTCACATGGCTGGAAGACCAGTGCCATGGCACTGACAAAAGACTTTATTCAATGAATAAACTATATTTACAACAACAACAACACAATATAAATTCAGGGGTGGGCGATTTTTCAGGCACGGGCTTGAACGATCACCAATTCTTTTTGGGGACATATGATGAAGCTTGTGTATCTGGGTCATTCTCTGAAAATGGGCACTAAAGTGTGACATGGAGATCAAAAGTGAAAACTTTCCAAATAATAACAAAAAACATTCAAAATAAATCCAGAAGCCATATTCTTATGAATGTTTGCATCTCATGCATATGTTAGAGTTGACAAAAATACATTTCACTTTTTGATTTTGATCTTATACAAATTGAGCAATACATTGGTATCACTTGTGTAACATGAAGATCAAATACACATCCACAATATCACTTTAACATACAAAATAAAGTCTCGCAAGATTGGATTGATTATAGTTAAGCAAACAAGGATATGTCTTACAAGAAAAACGTACAAAACTAAGTTTTGCTAAATATGTAAATTTTCACATTTTCACTTTAGCACAACATCATGAGTCGACTCTTGATATCTTTCATGGAATAGTGCTATACTACTTAACGAGTGTCAACACACAGAGGCTACAATAATTATTTGACTTGTTATCAATATCGTACTGTGGAAACCAAATATGTGGGGGCTAATTTTGAGAGAATAAGCCATGATGTGTATTTGATTGGAGGCAAAGTGCTGACCATGGAGACTGTGCACGTGCCCATAGTGAACGGCAATGTGGAGTCTGGCGGCTGCATGTGGACAGAGAGTACAAACGAGGACTGCCCATACGCGCTGGTCCTGCGCCTCTTCTTCACATGGGAGGAGCCCGCCAAGGAGAACATCGATACGCGCCCGGTGCATGCAAGGGTGAGCTGGTCGAGTCGGTACAGCGCGTGCCTCACGTGCAGATACTCGGGAGTTTGGTTCCCGGTCGAGTCAAACCAATGACTTAGAAAATTAATACTCGTCGCTTTATAACCTGGCGCTCAGCCTTAAAGTTGCATGGTCCAACAAAATATATATTTTTCAAAACCAAAACACTTATCTACATTTGATTATATATACCCAGCTTAGATATTAGTGTATTAACTAGTGATTTGGGGTAGCATACATAGAATAATCAGTGAATTTACTACCTCATTCCTGGGGACACCTACTTTGAGAAAGCCATCAGACAGGGAACCCATTAACCAATTAGTCAATCTTGTGACCTGACTAGTATTACCGTCATTACCAGTAGCATATATGGCTTTAGTCAGGTTCCAGGACACATAGTGGAAGTTTGATGGTGTAAGATGAGTCTTACCAGCTGGATGAACCAGACTTAGCCAGTAGAAAATAGTAGGAGACCAGACTACCTAGAAATTAGTAGGTCAGCTCACATCACGTGGCCATCGCGAGATGAACATCTGTGTCATAGTTGCAGGACTTTTGGCAAGATTGTCGAAAGTATTTTGGGATCTTTCGGCTCAAATTGCCCCAAAATTAACCATTTTTCTTCAAAGTTACTAGATACTAGTGACTATTAGGTTCTAATGGTCAACCTGAACTCTGTATCTCAGAATTAAATGCCATCGGACAATGCAACTTTAATAGGCTTCTGCAGTAACAGGCTCTATTAAATAGCCTCAGTATACACTCATATGTGGCAATACATGTTTAATAAGTGCATAAGTATATAAGTTAAATATGTAGAATCAAATCTAAATTAAACAAATTATTTTGAAAATGTGATCTTCATCGGACTGTGCAGCCTTGAGCTCAAGTAAAGGGTGTCCATGGGTCCCTGACCATTCACCTGTCGAGTGTTGCAATCACGTTGCTATCCTTGTAACACACAGTTTCAGCGTACATACAAAGATGGGCACTTCTGTTTGTGTTGTCTCCACTTCACCATTAAAACATGACATGCATGTATTCTTGAAGGAACAAATCCCTTTTGAAAGTGACAGTGTGAACCACTTGGCAAGACTTATTTGTTGCGTCTTTTAATGTTGGACCATATGGCACAGTGGTGCCATCTAGTGGTAATAATGTAAACTGATTAATGTGATTTCAAATGTGAACTAGAGATGGCAGCATGTTTCGGGTAGAAAGAAACTGCCCTTTACTCGTCTTTATTTTGAAGTGTTGCAGCCACGTTGATTCAAACGGACATGGTGGCCTAATGGATAGAGCACAGACTTACAGTGTGGAAGGTTGGGAGTTTCAATCCAAGCCGAGTCAAGCCAATGTCTTATGAAATTGATACTTGTCCCTAGTGATCAGCATTAATGGGATAGGACAAGGACTGGTTAGCACAGTATCAGGATGATGTGACTGTGTGGGATATTTATTAGGTCATAATGCTGGCAGCCTGGTCTCCCAGTGAGGCAGCACTACAAAATCACCATGAATCCCCACTGTCACAAGTCGGTAGGCAATCTGATATGACCTTAGATATTGCTAGGATGTGAATCAACGTGAATCAACAACAAACGAATGAAACAAACGTTGATTGGACGGGGACAGTTGCTGGGTAGTGAATGGACATGGGAGGGGAATGCATTGCCAAAGGTTTTTGAGATCTTTGGTTGAGTGAATTAGTATTTTTCAGACAGCGCTGTAGTGCTGAGAATGTCCGGCATATATTGGATTACATATTATGTAAGATGGGTGGTAACACTCATGGCAACTTTATAGTGCTACCCCACAGGGAGACCAGGCCGCCAGTACCATGACTCAATATTTCACATGGTCACACTATCCTGATACTGTGCTAATCAGCCATTGTCCCATCCTAGTAATGCTGAGTGCCAGGCTAGGTAGTGACAAGTATCAATTTTATAAGTCATTTGTTTGTCTCGGCTGGGTTTCAAACTCCCAAACTTCCACACAGGAAGCCTGTGCTCTATCGATTCATCCACCACATCCAGTTTTAACATTAGAAGAATACCCCTAGGGTATGTGACACAATTATGGCTGAATTCTGTTCTGGACCTCTCACATTTCCATCTGTTGGTGCTTATTCATGCCGCCTATGTATATATGCTACATATTTGTACAGGCTACACAAATGTAAGCACTACCTATATACACCCTGGATTTATATACACCTTATACATATACGCACTCTACATATACATATAGGGTATGCAGGTATTGCAGGTATAGCAATACCTCAGGGAGTTTGATGCGCCTGCCTTGCAGAGTTGTAAACCACTGCCTTGTGGTACAGGTTCTTGACAGAACACTACGACTGTCACACTACGACCTTTCTCACGAGCACGCTTTAATGCGTGGCGACATGTTGCCATCTTGGGCGAAATGTCGGGACCCATTGTGATGCGTTAACGGGGCGTGATCAACGCGTTCGTTGCACGTCGGTACACATCGGTACACCTTGGGCGCGACCAACGTTTTGACCAACATGTTGGCGCACGTCGGGCCGCGTCAAGGTTTTGTGCTTCCACAAAAACTGTTGACGCGCGGCAATGCGTGCCCACGTGTGTTAGCGGCGAATGGGCAGGACATGGAATGACGTTAACACCGCGTTGGTGGCCCGCTCGAGGCACGTTGAGCAACGTTGATGAACGCTGGTGATTTTTCGGCAAACTGCGAGCGGGCCGGCAACGCGTCGGTAACATGTCACGGACATGTACTGAACGACCTATTGGGGTAGTGCCAGCGTTGCATGACACATTAAACGTGTTGGTGGCGCATGTGGATGTGTTGATGGCGGTTGTGTACGGGTTACTGGTGCCTGTGTATGTGTTGCTGGCGGTTTGTGTCATGTTGCTGGCTCATGTCTACGTGTTGTTGGCACTTGTGGACGTGTTGATGGCGGGTGTGGACGTGTTCTTGGCGGTTCTTGGCGTCTTGCTGGCGCGTTGTGACGGGTTGTTGGTGCATCTGCAAGTGTTGCTGGCGTGTGGGGATGTGTTGGCCGCATGTTTTCGCGTTTTGCCGGCGCGCCGTGACGTGTTAATGGCGGGGGGTCGATGTGTTGGTGGCGGTTGGTGGCGTGTTGGTAACGCATTGTGATGGTTTGTTGGTGCATTGGGACGTGTTCGTTGCGTGTCTGGCGCGCTGCTGGCATGTGTTGAGCGCTGTTGGCGTGCTCGTAACGTCCCCCGGCCGTTCTCTGAGCGTTCCACCAGCGTTTTGGGTTTGAGTATATAATGGTAGTGATTTCCATGTTTGACCACAAAAGTTCAGGTCTTCGAAGGTGATGGAGGTCTCTGGAAAACAAGTTGGCGACTACGAACTAGCCATTCTGCTACATCACCATTACATGAGCCAAGTACTACCATAGCATCTGAGAAGAAGGGGCGTACATCGACCTACCCGAAACTGGATCAGGGGATGGATCCGGAGGCTCCAAAAGTTTGGTCTCTATCACCAGCTTCTGGTGGAACTGAGGAATGAGGATACAGCAGCTTTCACAAACTTCATGCGCGTGCCGCCGCAGATCTTTGATGACATCATAGAGAGAGTCGGTGCCCGCATCACCAAACAATACACATCGTTCCGCGAACCACTGGAGCCTGGCCTGAAACTTGCACTGACTTTACGTCACCTCGCCTCTGGGAACAAGTATGCATCGATGAAGTTTGGGTGGAGGGTGGCCCACAACATGCAATCCATCATTGTGCGCGAGGTGTGTACAGCGATTATCGATGAATACATCGACGACACCATGACGTGCCCCACAATGCCAGATGGATGGCGTGCCATCTCAGACAATTTCATGGCGAAGTGGAACTTCCCACACACTTGCGGCGCCCTCGATCGAAAACATATCGCCTGCCGCTGTCCCCCAAACAGCGGATCCCTTTACTACAATTACAAGGGGTTCTACTCAATCGTTCTGCTTGCGCTGGTGGATGCTGATTACAAATTCATTTGGGCAGATGTTGGTGGCACCAGTTCCGCATCCAACTGTACAATGCCTCCGAGCTTAAGGTGCGATTGGAAGATGGTAGTTTGGGGTTGCCTGCCAGCGAACCTCTTGTGGTCGGGGAGAAGGCAGTACCGTACTTCATTATCGGGGACGATGCGTTTGGCCTACGGCCGACAATGATGAAACCGTACAGCCGGAGGGGAATGGACAATGAACAACGGATTTTCAATTACTGGATTTCGCATGCTAGGCGACTAGTGGAAAATGCTTTTGGTGTGCTGGCCAACATATTCCAGGTTCTCCTCACCACCATGCAGCACCATCCCTCCACCGTGAAGCTAATCATGAAGGCTTGCATCGTGCTCCACAACATGATGAGGATGCGCTATCCGGCCCTACAGAACCAGCAGCTGGACGGGGAGGACGTTGATGACCACACCATGATCCCCTGACAATGGAGGGATGGTGAGAACCCGCCTGATTTGCAAGATCCTCTACGGACCATGAACACTGGATTGAGGGCAGGAAAGGAGCAGCGCAATCTAATAAAGGACTGGACTAACTCCCCTGCAGGTGTGGTGGCATGGCAGAACACTATGATATAGTTATTTATTTGGACTCTCATGTTATTGTACTGTACTTTGTGCCATTTTACACAAATTGTACTCAGCAATGTGTTACCAAGAAGAATGGATAATTGGAGATACTGTAATAAAAGGTACAAATATCTGTTGATACCGCACCCTAGTTAACTTGTTTGGTTTTTATTGTTACCGGGTACATGTGATGTATGTTTTGCATGTCATATAATATATAGACTGGGGAGGTTACATGTGAATTCATTCAACTCACTTGGTAGGATAAATTATTTTCCCCCACCCATATCCATTTCAATCAATTAATAGTTCCCTCCGCAAGGGACGGGTTCGATGGAATGGTTCATCACTTGTCCCGATGGTGTGGTGTTCTGAAACAGTGAATAAATCAAACCTGTCCACGTTTAAATATTTCTAAACCATGATGTTCTTGGTCTTCCTGTCCCTCTGCTGCCATTCACCGTCCGTTGCAACAATGTATGGTATATAAGTTTCTTTGTCTGTATCGTGGGACACAAACTTTTGTTATTTTTATTTTTGTGGACAACTTCTTTGTATGTGCGTTCCTTGGTGGATGATATTTTCATCAACATTAGATAAGTCAACATCTAAAATGGTGCTAAACGTTGGTAAAATTTGTTAGCGATTGTGCACCTATCAGCCCCATACATTACAGTAGACCACACATAATACTAAAGAATACCCTTCCTTATATATATTAATATCGTACTTGATGTTAACACTGTTTACATTTAGGATAATGTTGGGGGGGCCTATTGATATCCTTGTTTGTGTTGTCTTATTAAAATGGGGAAATTGTTTTAATCATTAAACTTCGGCAGTCCGATGGTTGTTTACTAAGTGGTTACTCTGGCAATAAGCTGTGTGACGTGAAATGTTCATAAATGTTTAGTTACACAAACTATACGATGGCATGGGAGTATCCAGCTTTAAGTTACATTGATGGAGGGTGACAATCACTATGCAAAATTTCCCTGCAGCCATATAACACAGACTCACTTAAAAGTGTGGCATAAAGTATAGGGGGAAATTGGACTATGTGTCCCACCATTAACTACTTGTGTTTGCAAAAATAATACTTTTCCCTTCTTAACAGGGTAACGTTAGCTTGGCCTTTGTTTAGTACCTGTATGTGTCGGTGATATATTGTAATTATATTTTGTAACTATATATTGTTACCACCTACTATTGGAAGTGTCAACAAAAGTACGGTTGAGAAAGATGTATCAACAAATTGAGTCAGAGATGTAAATATGAAGTAGTATAGTGGAAGTTTTATTTCAACACATACCCCATAGTAACGAAGTAACAACAAGTAAATATAATAATCCCAACTCCTAATATAATGTGAAATGACAAACCGCAACCATTCCCTATATGAACTTACCCATAGGACAACATTTATCCAAAAATCATACAAAAAGTAAACCACAAACTATGGCTATTTGCTATACTAAGAAACTATATGACACAAGATATGTCAATAAAAATCTTCAAAGGCATGGTACTCCCCTACTTTGACTATGGGGATGTAATTTACATGGGTGCTAAAAAAGAGCTACCAAAAAAATTGCAGATATTACAAAATAGGGCCCTACAAATCTGCATGAAAGTAGACAAACTACACCCCACTTATGACCTACACAAAAGAACTAAAGTAAAGCTACTAGAAAACAGAAGAATAATCCACCTAAAAACATTAGCATATGGATATAACCAATACATTGAGCATCTAACCCAACCACTAAGCCGGATCAAAGCCCATGAAAGGAGCACGCTGGAAATGGCCGCCAAGGCATGGAATGCCCAAACGGTGAAAGAAAGACAAATCCCTGACCTAATAACATACAAAAAATATCTGTGCAAAATAAAAACTGGAAACCCCAACTGAACTGCACCACAAGGGGGCAGGTGATATGTCACAGCCCACCAACTGGACAGCCCAGGGCGAGACAACCAGGAATATAAAAGCCAGATAACATATCCAACAACAATATAAATCAAATCAAATTCAACAAACATAACTCAACCATCTAATACGTAGAAAAAGCGGAAAACTCTTCCCAAGAAAACCCCAAAACACTAACATAGAACCTTAAGAAAACAACTAACATAGTAATAAGAATAGAACAAAAATACGATGAAACATACCAACAGACTATCTATCTGCTACTGAAATGCAGACAATCAAATAACTTATCAGCAGCTACTGCTTGATAAGACAACACCAAAACTACAGCTGGCCAGCATTGAAAACAAGCCTGGGTACCAGGGCTTACATGCTATGGACAGTATAATTACAGCCTCAATAAAAAAAAAAAAAGCGGACATTCCACAAGACTGGATTGTACTGGAGGAAGTCAAGCATGCCATCCTCCTCTTCTTCGATTAGTGTGCAGTCACACTTCTGCACACTTTTCTGGCGACCCTGGCGTGACGACGTTGACAGCAATGAGGTGGGGGGTGATTGCTGGTCAGGAGAGTTGGGGTGAACCTCCCTGCTCTGTTGACGGTCCCCAGTCACCCTACATGGAGACACCATGGGCGACGCTCCACATCCAATTGACTCACGAGTTGGGGGTGGAGATGGAGATGGTGAAGATGATGGTGACCGACATCTCTCCTCTAGCATCCTCTTCATGCCCTTCCCCTTCCCTTTCCCACGGCCGACCTGTCCACTCCTTTTGCCTGGCATCCTGTAGCTTTAGTGTGTAGACTGAGTAGACAGGGAGGTGTACTGGCTGGTGCCTGCTGAAGACTGATTTGGAGACAAAGACTTCAACCTTATTTATATGGAAAACCCACCCACCAACCCCCACCTGATGCAATACCCACGCGCCGGCAGACCCCCCGCAGCCCGCTCGCAGGGCACCACCAACACGCCCGTTTGTGGCCAATCCCCACGCGCAGACGCAGCCGACCGTGAATTAGGTTAATTACCAAATGTTTACGCTTTTTCCACCCGGAACGTCCATACCCGTTGATGGCGTGCTACTAACACACTATGACCACGCTACCAGCACGCTGCGGCGCATCTAACTAAACCCCGAAACGCCGAAAAGTTTGACGCTTCTCGACGCGTTGATTAGAGTTGGTGCATTCTAATGTGACAGGGCCTTAAGGGAGCAAACCCTAAACAGAAAACCATGTCACTGTGGCAGCATTAAGGGCGGTTGATGTATGGAACCCCCAACATCTCCCGACCAGTCACTGCAGGGACAAATAGTTTTCCGCCTGTCTTGACATGTTCTTGCTGGTGTGAAACCTCTATTTGCTCCCCGAGAGAGTGCCGCTGGTAACTTGAAAAAGCCAGCACCACTTCAACACTTTTGCAGGCAGCTTTCATGAATTGTTTCAAGAGAAACCTGAAGCTGAGAGACATTAAGACCGACTCATGGATGCAACTCTCACAGCAGAGAGCTAAATGGAGAGCGGCAGTCAAGTAATGAAAGCAGTCTTTGTTGCATCGCGACCGACAGCATGAATGTATACACACACACCCTGAATGTACATAACCTACATATGTCAGTGGTCCCAGTGATAACAATAACCAATCCCTGAAAAACTATGGGGGGGGGAGTGTCTGGCGGAATCCCCCCCCTGAACATTGTTTAAAAGCTATGATTAAAATGGTTAAATCTGGCACCTTCTTGGACTTATTTTGGACTTGAAATTCCACCTGTTTCAAGACTTCAAGACTAACAAATAATTAAAAGTAAACATGTTTTTCATGGACATGATTTTTTCCCTACTGAGTTGGAAACTGAGTTTTTGCTGAAATCAGTGAGTTCGCTGGGAAATGGGATCCCTGATATATGCACACTCTACATATACACGCTACATATTTACTATTGTTGCTGTGGAGCTTTGGTAACAGCCATCACAGGCCTCGCGTGTGGGGATCGGGGTTTCGTTTCTTGGTCGAGTCAAATTGATATGTGTTGCTTCCTAGCCAGGCGCTTGGCTTTAATAGGATAGGGAAAGGACTGGTCAGCTCAGTATCAGGATAATGTAAGTGAATGGGATATCCGGTCATGGTGTCAGCGGCCTCATTTCCCAATAGGGCAGCTCTATAAAGTTGACATGAGAGTGCACACTGTCACAGGTCGATACCCATCCTGATATGACCTTAGATGTTGCCAGGATGTAAAACTCCAACAACCAACCAATTTTCCTTATGTTTTCAGGCGTGAAGGACTTTGTTCCGCATCCGACTGAGGACGGCTATGAACCTTTCTCTGAGCCCATTGAAAAGGCGAACACATGGCTGAAGGACCAGACGGAGTCAGGGTCACCAACCTGCAGAGCCTCATGATCCACAGTAGCGGCGGTCAGTTCACCACACCTCATTGCACATGCGCCCCCTACTTAAATACCACAGTCCACCATGCCTCATTGCACACATGCCCCCTACTTAAATACCACTGTCTTCCACACCTCAGTGCACACATACCCCCTAGTTAAATAGCACAGTTCACCATGCTTCATTGCACATGTGCCACCTACATACCACAGTCTGATATGCCTCATTGCTCATGTGCCCCCCCCTACTTAAATACCGCAGTCCACCACACCTCATTGCACACATACCCCCTACTTATAGACCACAGTTCACCACACCTCATTGCACACGTGCCCCCTACTTAAATACCACAGTCCGCCATGCTGCATTGCACACATGCCCCCTACTTATGTACCACAGTCCACCACACATCATTGCACACATACCCCCTACTTAAGTACCACACTCCAGTACATACCACAGTCCAATATGCCTCATTGCACATGTGCCCCCCCCTACTTAAATACCGCAGTCCACTACATCTCATTGCACACATACCCCCTTCTTAAATAACACAGTCCACCACACCTCATCGCACATGTACCCCCTTCTTAAGTACCACTGTCCGCTACATCTCATTGCACACGTGCCCCCCCTACTTAAATAGCACAGTGCATCATGCTTCATTGCACACCTGTCCCCCTACTTAAATACCACAGTCCACAATGCCTCATTGCACACATGCCCCTTATACACCACAGTCAGCCACGCCTCATTGCACACATACCCCCTACTTAAATACCACAGTCCACCACGACCCATTGCCCACGTGCCCCCCTACTTAAATAACACATTCCGCCACGCCTCACTGTGCATGTGTCCCCTAGTTAGATACCACATTCTGCCATGCCTCATTGCACAGGTTCCCCCTACTTAAAATACCAGTCTTTCATGCCTCATTGCTCACGAGCCCCCTACTTAAATACCAGAGTCCACCATGCCTCATTGCACACGTGCCCCCCTACTCAAATACCACTGTCCACCACACCTCATCTGCTCATTGCACACATGCCCCCCTACTTAAATACCACAGTCCACCATGCCTCATTGCACACATGCCCCCTACTCAAATACCACTGTCCGCCACACCTCATCTGCTCATTGCACACATGCCCCCTTACTTAAATACCACAGTCCGCCATGCCTCATGGCACACATGCCCCCCTGCTTAAATACCACGGTCCACCCTGCCTCATTGCCGGTGTGCCTCCTACTTAAATACCACAGTCCACCATGCCTCATTGCACATATGCCCCCTACTTAGATACTGTAAAGTATGCAAAGACCGAACCCGCCGGGAACCGGCGGGGTCACGTGGCCAAGGTGTGGCCGAGGACTGAATAAAGAAGTCAGTTGTTGAACGAGACTCAAGCTGTTCGGATTGATACGTACATACACTACAGATACCACGGTGCACCATGCCTCATTGCACATGTGCCCCCTACTTAAATACCACAGTCTGCCACACCGCATTGCACACATGCCCCTCTACTTAATTACCACAGCCCGCCATGCTTCATTGAATTTGTGCCCCCTATTTACATACCACAGTCTGCCATGCACACATACCCCCTTACTGAAATATAACTGTCCACCATGCCTGCATTGCACACGAGCACCCTACTTAAATACCACAGTCTTCCACGCCTCATTGCACATGTGTGTCCCCCTACTTAAATACCATTACATTTTGCTTTGTTTGTTCTAATAGCCTGCAAAATATGTTCAACCTCACATGGGTCATCCAATTAGCCAATTGCGTCTAATTAGAATTGGGTACGTTGCCAATGGGGACAGTCTGAGGGAGTGGAGTGCATGCTTCTATATTTACAGTAGATAATAGTACTGGTACCTGGGAGGTACTTCAAACTATGCATGACTTGTACAATTTCTACTGCTTGCACATTGATTTATATTTTTACTCTATCAGTTGATTTATACTATTAAAGTTGCATAGTCCAATGGCTTTGAGTTTCTGTCATTTTCTGAGATACATATATTAGGTTGATCATTATAATCGACCCTACTTTAGTTTGAGATAACTTGGATTTTAAATGGCTAACTTTTAAGATAGGTGAAATGTAAACATGCTAAATTAATGTTAACACACATACCAAATCTTGGACACCATAGCCTTCCGCAGAAACAGATTCTGTTAAATTGCCTCAGTAGTCCCTTCTATGTGGCAACAAATGTTTAATAAGTGTACCAGTAAGATAATTTGTTTGGTTTTGAAAAGTTGATGTTTTCATCGGACTATGCAGCGTTTTTTAATATATATTTTGTTATTGAAGATTAAAACTCCCTATCATGGATAATTCTTAATAGTCTTGTTTTCACCATTAGACAGTTAGTTGGTTGATCGAAAGCCCGAGCCTACACTTATGCCAACATGTTTACCCTCCCACACGACATAGATATGGCATGAGAACAACTGGCCTTTGATGACGCTGTACCTTTTACACAGCTTTAACAAAAACAACCCAATAAAATTTAATAACGGTCAACACTGAATTATAATACATAGCTAAACAAACAAATTTAAAACGTCAATTAATGCAGCCTGATAATCAGGTTCAGTTATTACTCAAGTGCTAAATGGTGGTGCAGTAGACTTGCCAGTTGGTGAGATGGTGGGTTTGGCGCTGACCGCAGAAAACTGGCTGGTTCCCACAGGTCCTCTCTCGGAGATGGGTAGTGCGTGCTTCTACACCCTTTCATCCTGTACGAACGACAGCCTGGTGGAGCTGTTCAGCATCCTGCGCCTGGAGTTCAGCCAGCCAATGGGCGAGGTGCTCACCGAGCTGTCCATCATCTACCCATTCACCTTCGAGTCATTCATGCCAGAACTGGTAGCCACCAAATCCACCTGCAAGAAGGAACATATGCAAAAGATGAAGGAGACTTTCCAACGTGTCAACAACTTCCTATGGGCGTCAGGTTCATCATTATGCCACTGTTACTTGTTCTCCCCGTCCTCATATGACGTTAGATGTTGCTAGGAAATAAAACTCCAACAACCAAGCCTTGTTCACTGGTTTAGAAGCATGTTGATGGGTTAATAATTTGGTATAGGCAATTATGTAAGTATGAATAATATAAAGTATGCCATTGCTTCTTTTTATGCATCTGCGTCTTGGTAGATTGTGTGATTCGAACCCACAGTTTTGAACCGTAGTCGAGTCAAACCAATGACTTAAAAATTGATACTTGTGGCTTCCTAGCCAGGTGCTCGGCATTGCTAGGACACGACAAGGACTGGTTCGCTCAGTGTCAGGATAATGTGACTGACTGGGATATCAGGTCAGGTTACTGGCAGTCTGGTCTCCCAGTGGGGCAGCACGATAATGTCGCCATGAATGTGCACTATTATGAGTTGGTACTCGTCCTGATATGACGTTAGAAGTTGCCAGGAAATAAAATTCCAACAACCAACCAATCCTATTTGTCTATGGAATCCCAGCTTTAGTCGGGGACGCTAAAGAGCTACATGTGGATACTGTCCAGATAAGGCACAGTATGCCATGTGACGACACCAGAGAGCATTCCTATCAGTTCTGCCATTGGACATTGTGTTGCTTTCACTTTACAATGGTGTTCGACTGGGTTTGTACGGGTCCTTGAAAACCTGATTCCAGCCCTGGAAAGTCTTGGAATTTGTCTGCAGATCCTTGAAAGTCCTTGAAAATTATAAATGATGACAACATTTTGTAAGCCTATTTTCACCGATGTGCCCAAACTTCAATCAGTGATGTTTTGTAGGCCTATTCAAGTGATTTTTGTGGGCTTGTTATCCTGCCTCTTGATTTTTATATTAAAGCCATACATATAGTCATTGTTATTTCTCATGCTTATTCACAATTCACATCTTACCCAGTAAATCGAATATGAATACAGCAGTGTGTTGGGGCACTTTAATTTAATAAACATCTTAAGCACGTCCTGGAATTTTGCACTGAAAAGTCGTTGAAAGTGGTGGACAGTCGTTCAATTTGATATGTCAAAGTGGGTCCTGATCCTATTTGTAATGTATTTCTAATTCCAGATCTCGAAGTGATATGCGCGGAAACCGTAGTGTACCCGCTACAACTAGTTGTAGACGAAACACAAGACAGGTGAACTGAGGAGCTTCTCACGTGGATGGTCAAAATGAGGTCAGTCATGTGACACCAGTATGTAGGTAACCAAGACATAACTAGGTAGAGGTTAGCATTATTGCGATTGATAATCCGAAGGTCCCGAGTTCAAACCGGTGAGGTCATGATAGATTTGTCATGGCAAATTTCATTACAGTTATGCTCCCGTAAATAGTAAGACCATAATATCTCATTGAAATTACATTAAAATATAAAGATGAACTTATTTTACCTATAACATTGTGGTGCTTGTGTTCTGGAATTAGTCACTTTTACTGGGAAACCACCATGCTCTGTTCAAATAATTACCTTTCTTAGAATTAATATAGCTTGTCTAGTTAATGAGAAATAACCAGGAATGTGAATAAATCATGGTGTATTGCGTCACATAAACCACTACTCTAAAATACAGACAGATACGTATGAATGTTAGTACACATTAGTGCTTTGGCTAACTTGTAAGTGAGACATGTACTTGGTGAACATCTCCAATGCTAAAGTAAATAATAGTTGTATTAATTATGGTATCATTACATTATTGTCATTACTTTAAATATTATTTCATTTGTATTTGATTGATTTATTATTATTCCTATTTAATTCTGTTAACATTCTTTCCATTCATATTGCTTGTACATTATTCCCTGCCTCCTTCTGCCAGGAGCTCACAGCCTTCTGCCACAAATTGAACTTTTTTGGCAGCAGTTTCTCGGTAGCTCAGATTAGATATCATTAGTCTCAATATCAGAGGATACCTAGTTCGATTCCTGCTATGGGAGGTTTAGGGCTTTTTAATATGTTGTAATCCTTTACTTTAAGTGCCTAAATACATTAACAGTAACAATTAATCAATGTGCATGCCACTTTGATTAATTCTAAATATGGAATTGTTTAAATAATGGCACACATCCAACATTAGCCCAGATGGCAGAATATTAATCAGTCTAAATCTGTGAAAGTAACCAGTTTGAATGCTCGCCTAGTCACATTTTTGTTTATAAAAAAAGTATTTCCAAATGTAAATAAGATTAAGATATCTCGCTGTGGGACCCTTGACCTCCCTTCGCAGTTATCCCCGGCCTCCGCTCCAGTTATCCCCGGCCTCCGCTCCAGTTATCCCCGTCCTCCACTCCAGTTGTTCCCGGCCTCCGCTCCAGTTATCCCCGGCCTCCGCTCCAGTTATCCCCGTCCTCCGCTCCAGTTATCCCCGGCCTCTGCTCCAGTTATCCCCGGCCTCCACTCCAGTTGTTCCCGTCCTCCGCTCCAGTTATCCCCGGCCTCCGCTCCAGTTTTCCCCGGCCTCCGCTCCAGTTGTCCCCGGCCTCCGCTCCAGTTATCCCCGGCCTCCGCTCCAGTTATCCCCGGCCTCCGCTCCAGTTATCCCCTGCCTACGCTCCAGTTATCCCCGGCCTCCGCTCCAGTTATCCCCGGCCTCCACTCCAGTTGTTCCCGTCCTCCGCTCCAGTTATCCCCGGCCTCCGCTCCAGTTATCCCCGGCCTCCGCTCCAGTTGTTCCCGGCCTCCGCTCCAGTTATCCCCGGCCTCCGCTCCAGTTATCCCTGGCCTCCGCTCCAGTTATCCCCGGCCTACGCTCCAGTTTTCCCCGGCCTCCGCTCCAGTTTTCCCCGGCCTCCGCTCCAGTTATCCCTGGCCTCCGCTCCAGTTATCCCCGGCCTCCGCTCCAGTTGTCCCCGGCCTCCGCTCCAGTTATCCCCGGCCTCCGCTCCAGTTATCCCCGGCTCCCGCCGCCGTTTTTCCCGGCGTTCATCCGCACTTATTCCCGGCCTCCATCCGCCGTTATCCCCGGCCTCCATCTGCCCTTATTGCTGGCCTCCCTCTGCCCTTATTCCCGGTGTTGCGGTTTCCGAGGCACACCAGTTTGCCAGGGACACATCCATTCAAATGCATTGTAAACGGCCGTGAGCAAATCTTCATACAGAAAAAGTCTAATATCTCTCAAATTACACCACCTAGAAACAAATCGCTTGGTACACATATAGAAAACATCTTTACCATAAAGCTTATATTAAATTTATAAGGTTAGGGTTCTTGATTTCTATTAATTTTGAATAAAACTAATGTTTTGCCCTGGGCGTACCATCAAACTCAAGGCATTGTCAATGGCCGTGAGCAATCTTCATACAGAAAATACAGAAAAAGTGAAATATCTCTAAAAATATCTCTAAAACGACACCACCTAGAAACAAATTGCTTGGTACACATATAGAAAACATCTTTACCAAAAACATTATATTAAATTTATAAGGTTACTGACGTTACTGTTCGATGTTGATGCATGCGCAGAAGCGATGTGTCCCTGCAAACTGGTGTGCCTCGGAAACTGCAACACCGGCCTTCCTCCGCCCTTATTCCCGGCTTTCCTCGGCCCTTATTACCGGCCTCCCTCCTCCATTATTACCCGCCTCCCTCCACAGTTATCCTCGGCACCCTCCGCCCTTATTTCCGGCCTCCCTCCGCCCTTATTTCCGGCCTCCCTCCGACCTTATCTCCGACCTCCCTCCGCCCTTATTTCCGGCCTCCCTCCGCCCTTATCTCCGACCTCCCTCCACCCTTATTCCCGGCCTCCCTCCGCCCTTATTCCCGGCCTCCCTCCGCCCTTATTTCCGGCCTCCCTCCGCCCTTATCTCCGACCTCCCTCCGCCCTTATTCTCGGCTCTCTCCGCCCTTATTCCCGGCCTCCCTCCGACCTTATTCCAGGCCTCCCTCCGCCCTTATTCCCGGCCTCCCTCCGCCCTTATTCCCGACTTCCCGCCGCCCTTTAATATCCCCAGCCTCTGATAATCGAACACTAAGTTACAATCCGCTGGTTGCCTCCTGAGTGCCACAAATCAGCTCCTTCATCACTCACGTCACACGCCGCCATGACGTCATCCGCTCCCGCCACCGACATCACAGGTAAACACGTTTTTGAATCTCGCCCTGATTGCATTCAAAAGATCTGAGAGCGACCAGATGGCAGACGTGGCCTGTGAAGATGCACTTCCGTTTGGCGCTCCCAGTGATTACATTTGTTTCCATGACCACGCATGCTTCTTCTGCACGGAAATGAGATGCTGACCCTTGACCCCGGGGCTGTGAACTGACGACCCTGATCAATTGCCACCTGCACTGATAGAGAATGACGCCACCAGGGGGAAGGGTGAGCTGGTGGTCGCGGCGGTGGCCAGTTAATTCAGTGATCGTATGCCAGGGGGTGTTGGCAGCGTGGCCAGCTGCTCGCTGTGCAGACCGACTAGATTTAAGTGCGCGGCAGATTGCTTGCTGTAGAGTGGCACGCAGGCACGTTACCTTGTTGGCTCGCCCACCAGATCCCGCCCACCAAACCCCACTCCCAGGGGAATCTTCACAACTAACTACCAGTCTCACCAACAGCAGCTGGGTGACCAGGAATATAAACATGCTATAAATAGAAATATGTCTTAGGGAAAATAAGAGGTTAAAAGAGGGAGCAGGTGGAATGAGGCTCTCAGGCATCGTCCCTCACCTACTTCTCTGTCAGTGCCGTGCCTCGTGCCACTTGTCACATGCTCACTATGGAGACACATGGGTGTTCTCCTAGGGGTTTGCACTTGTGTCAAAGCTTCTCAAGGCTTCAAGCCATCCCTCTTTCTTTACATGCCAATCAAGAATTAAGAAATAGAAAATTGGAGTCAAATTATTATTAAAGACAAAAGACAATTATTTATTTGAAATCTCCACAAACAGTTACATGCTAATGACTCAAGACCTATATAGAGAGAATAGGTATTGAGACCTATATAGAGAGAATAGTGTGAAGATTTTCCATTTTCAGTCTCTCAGAATAGTTGGTTAATCAATACTTAAAGCTGCATAGTCCGATGGAAGCATCACATTTTCAAAACAAGTACACTATCCAAGATTTGATCCTATATATCTGATTTAGATACTGGTGCACATATTGAACATTTTTTGCTACATTAAAGGGGATACTAAGACAATTTAGTAGAATATGTTACTGCTGAAGCCTATGGGGTCAGAGTTTTGGCATGCATGCCAAAATTAATGTTCATGTTTTCATGTCAAATATCTCCTAACTTAGTCATTTAAAAGAAAAGCTAGCTTATAACGAGAAACCAATATATTTATCGCAGAAAATTATAGAAGCTCAAAACCATCGGATTATGCAGCTTTAACTGAAAAACTCTGAGCGCATTCTTTCTGAAATAAGACATACTTATTGACAGAAGGACTATGGGCCCAGTGTTAAGTTTGCATCACAGTACTAATCCTGTGGGTGGACTTGTCTTTACAGTCTTCCTCGACCCGAAAGAAGGTTTCAATACAATTGACCATAACATACTATTGCATAAAATCCAGAAAGCAGGACTAAGGAAGATCGCTTGTTCATTCACAACCAGCTACTTAACCAATAAGAAACAATGACTCAACCATCAGGATCATTAAAATAAGATTCAATACTGGGCCCCAGATAATTGAAAACAGAACGAGACAGTAGTATAAAGTGGCAATTTTAATTCTTTCTATCTTAGCTTGTTACATTACTCTTTCATGATGAGATGACCTTAGATATTTCAAGGATTACAGGCACTTAACCCTATCAATACATCATATTAGTTGGGTGGGTGGGACGGCAAATCTGGGTGGCAGAAGTATGTCCTCTCGGTTTGAAAAGTCTGGTCGAAGTGAATATCTCCAGTGCCACGTCATCGGCTTTGACTGGAAATCACTATAGGTGGCGCGTCAATCGGCGGCCATTTTAGTTCTAAAAGTGAATATAGATGTCGCCACCAGTCTGATTTTAATCTAACTGCGTAGTTCAAGAAGTAACATGTAGATGGCGCGTCGATCAGCGGCCAAAGTTATTAGTTCTAAGAATAGAATATAGTCGGCGCCATGGTGCCCTAATCTACTGAGATTCACAGTCTCGTTCATTCAATTACCCATGTTGCGCACATCATGGACAATTGAAAACAGAACGAGACAGTAGTATAAAGTGGCAATTTTAATTCTTTCTATCTTAGCTTGTTCCATTACTCTTTCATGATGAGATGACCTTAGATATTTCAAGGATTACAGGCACTTAACCAAAAAAATAGAGCAAGTGTCCTGGGAGCCGATGAAACCGACTGCCTTGGTACATAGTCATGCACTGCGTCAGTGGTCCAATGACCCAAGTGTTTGATGTTGCTGATTGATGATCGTTGCAGAGCACAGGCTTGTGCACCACCTCGTCTCAGACTATGCAGTGTCATTGCCGCTGGGGCCGGATGACCTGCCATGGACAGGGCCAGTCGTATGGTGTCAGGCAACACGGTTGCACGTAGAGGTGATCCGTTGGTAGTCAGGAAGGCAGGGCCATCGGGGTGAAGTGGTGTCCTGGACACGTAATCCTTCCATGCTTGATGTGGACAGAAGGGCGATCCAGTTATCGCCGGAACGAGAAATGTCTCTTGGAGACGATGACTTGTATTGTTTTTGATTACCGGACTCGGACATTGATGCCCACTGCAGTTAGCCTCAAATCCTTGGCCCGAAGATAGTGGCCAGGGTCAGAGCTGCCAAATTTAGGAAAGGTTAGTCTGTCGGAGAAGTGTGCGATGATAGTAGCTAGCACCAGTAGTATTCCCTTGCCTGGGCTGCCTTATTCCTCCAGGTCCCAATCACCAGCCCCGCCTTAATGGCATCAAGAAGCCGCTGATGGTGACGTTGTGAGTAACCTGGGGAGAGAAGGCAAAAAAAATTTTTAAATATCGATCCCAGGTTACAGGTTAGGGTCAAAGCATTGTCATGTGTCACAATCACCGATTCCAGGCCGGCCTCAGCAACAAGTCTCTGGCTAGACTCCTTGCACGCAAGTCGAAACACCTACGACTTAGAGCATCAGGAGAATGATGTCCTTTCCTGGTTTGTGTCAGACAAGAATTTCGGTACTCCTTCGTGCGGCAAACAGCCAGATCTCCCGGGCACAGGCACAGAAGACAGGGTCACAACCTGCCCCGGAACTGAGCACTTGCTGTGAGGTTGCATTGTCTGTGTTTATTGCGATGGTGTATTTGTGCGCTTGATGTGAAGAGAGATGTTTGAGGGCGACAACCAGATTTATCGCCTCGAGCTGTGGGTTTTTGAGATGGTCTCCAGACAAATTCAGCTTTCGTGTAGGATGTCGCTATACTCGTGACTCTAGAGTGGCTATGTATACTTAAGCCTGTGTCACTTGTTCTGCGAGTACATCAACAATGTACGGGGAGCCGTTTCCATGCAGGGTCATTAGAAATTGTTATGTGATTCTTATCACGCATTGTAGGCCTTTTCGTCTCAGATTGTGATTTGTTAGCTTCTGACATGGTCTGCAAACAAATTTGTGTAGGAAGTTGCCATACTCGTGACTTCAGTGTGGCTATGTATACTTAAGCCTGGGTCACTTGTTCTACGAGTGCATCAACAGCGTGCGGGGACCGGTTATTTCAATGCAATGTCATTATAATGTGGGTTGTCAGCTTTTGACTATCAAGCAATGCCCAAGTGCGCCATGATGATAAGGCTCGGCACCCTAGTAAGCTAATGAGACAAAAGAATGCAGAGCCCTTGGTGAATTGACATCTTAGAATGTGATTGAAGAATGCTTTGCGGTTTCATGTATTACTCAAATCCTATGCACTGCCCGACCTCCAGGTCGTGGTGATGTCGGCACTCCCTGAGACTTTGCGACTGCGACAATGTCTAGACGGTCGCCATCACAGCAGCCAGACAAGATCTGGGTGTAGTTCGCATGCACTCTGTGTACTGATAACTTTTGTCTGGCCAAGTGCGAGATCTGGGTCAGCGTCTGGTTCATGGCGCTTATGTACAGGTCAGTGTAATTAGAATGTGGAGTGTCAGCTTTTGTTACTTGACTTATTGCGTGTCGGATCGGTTGTTTATGTCCAGTGTCATTGAGGAGATATTTTATGTGTGTGCACTTATGGTTGTTGGATAGCGCCATCTTGAGTATTAGCGTGTTCTGTGGTTAGGTAATGTCCGAATGATTTGCAGTCTAGTGGGGGAAGGAAATGTCTCCAGCTTATGCATGTTAAATAGTTTTTAATATCAATCCGCTGCGACGCAAGGTTTGTTGACTGCATCCCCCGTTCGTCGTCGCGCCCATTGCTCGGACAAACTGCATTGCAGATAACATGTCCTCCCCCTCCGGCACACATCCGACGCTCCCTACCATCGAAGACATAAGATTTAAACTCACGGTGTCCACGTGTTCGTCGTCCAAGCCGGGGGCCACCATCAAAGGAGATCACAGCCGATTGTACGGAGAAGGAGCGATGGCGTGTCAGTTCAAACGATCACCTCCATAACAATCCGTCGAGCATACTGTCATGGCCGCCTCCTCGTGGCATGATGTCAGCACGCCACCAGCTCGGAGAAACTGCATCCTCCCCTGCCGGCACACGTCCGATGCTCCTCGCCATTGAAGGAAAGAGATTCGAACCCACTGTTTGCATGAGTTTGTCGTTCATTCCGGTGGCCACCATCAAAAGAAATCACATCCGATTGTAGCGAGAAGGAGCGGTGGCTCAAACGGTCACTTCCATAGCGATCCGTCGAGCATGCTGTCATGGCCGCCTCCTCGTGGCGTGACGTCAGCACACCGCCGTTGCGGTGTAACGGACCTAAATTTTTGTCGTTCCGCATTTCCCTGCGGTTTGTGATACGTACATTAATACCAAGTTTGACATCGGTGATGTGGTTTCTGTAATGTAGCCAGAGCCACGGTTAATCCCACGTCCGCAGGCTTCTTTGACGCGTCAATTTGTTGTTGTTGTTGTTGTTGTTTCATCTCGCCGTGCCTCACCCCGATCCTGTGTTCGAGTTGAACGAGACTGTCTTATCGAGATATATTATATGATAGAGCCACTGACTTCGACCTAGTTTTTGGTTTCTTCCTCCCGTTGACCAGGCTTTTTGATCCATAGTATCTGCCCTGGATCCCTTCGTGGGTTTGAAGCCGTCATTCCCACTCCAGTTTTAATCCAAATCTGGGCGGCAGAAGTACGTCCTCTCGGTTTGAAAAGTCTGGTCGAAGTGAATATCTCCAGTGCCACGTCATCGGCTTTGACTGGAAATCACTATAGGTGGCGCGTCAATCGGCGGCCATTTTAGTTCTAAAAGTGAATATAGATGTCGCCACCCGTCTGATTTTAATCTAACTGCGTAGTTCGAGAAGTATCATGTAGATGGCGCGTCGATCAGCGGCCAAAGTTATTAGTTCTAAGAATAGAATATAGTCGGCGCCATGGTGCCCTAATCTACTGAGATTCACAGTCTCGTTCATTCAATTACCCATGTTGCGCACATCATGGACAATGCAACACTCAGAGTACATGGGGTGAGACCTTCCCATAGCAACAGGTCGAGTTTGTATGGTGTTGGCCAAGGTTAATTGGATTTGTAGTGAAAACAAACTGTAGCAAAGCACTAAGTGTAAAGGGAATGAATGACAAAGGAAGGTTAGATTACCTGACATGTAAAATGGATTCACACCTCCTATCACTTTTGTACAGAAAAGCCAGACAGGTACAATACATAGATGATCAAACAGAAATACTAGATGGGCTCTACTCAAAGTCTCCAAACCTTCAGAAACAATCAAACCAAAACACCAATTTACATAGGCAGCATGATGTGGAACAACCTCCCAACTAGAATCAGAGAAGTGTCCTCCTACCTAGAATTTAAGAACTCACCAAAAGCAGGTCCTTACACAGTCACTGTACAGCATGTTCCAGGGGTGTAAGCAGCTGGCCACCAAGCCCTCAGCCTAACGCTCCGCATTTACTGATTAGTATTGGCTATTCGCAGAGCTCCTCTGCAAATTATAAGCACCAATACTGTTATTCCCAGAGCTGCAACCAACCAATGAGAGTGCTAAATTTGAAAACAGCAAGTGTCAACACTGTGGACATTAATTAAACAAAACTAAAAGGACAGATCGACTATTCACTGCTAGGATCAAAGTCTGTTATTTATGACTGTGACTTAATAGTGCAATGGCCCACGGCCCTCCAACTCTCACCTTGCCATGGACACACGGAAAAACCCCAAGATCCAATATAAGTACGCTTCAACTTGGTTTATTGAAACAATCTGCTCTCCGCGGCATCCACAGTCATCTGACCCGCCCCCTCAATCGCTAGGTCCCACATCGACTCCATAGGTGGGTGGGGGGGGGTGAGCTAGCCACACGCAGTAGAGGGCAGCCCAGTCGGGGTCTGCCTAGTGCAGTTCAGTGTAACTGCGCCGTAGTCTCCACCGCTACCATGTGGTAGTAGGGCTCATGTACAGACTACTACAATAATAATGCCGCTAAAATTGAAAACGGCAAGTGAGCGGCAGTCACTTTCATTAGTGTCAACATCAAGGGCATTAATTAAACCAAAAAGACCACAAAAAAGCACGGATTGACTATACTTTACTCCTTCAGCTTAAATTATGTTACTTATAAGCGTGATTTAATAATAATAATAATGGAGTGCTAAAATTGAAAAAGCGAATGGATGGCAGTCACGGTCATCGCAAATAATAATCATTCTTCCTCTAATTCACAAAGTAGCTCCGCGAATAATAATCATTCTTGCACTAATTTGCAGAGCAACGCTGCTTTGCGAATAGCCTCCTCCTTACTGATTACCTTTCCTCCATTAGTTCCCGTCAATGACAGTGATGGTCCATACATAATATTTAAAACCCAAATGCGCTAAGTAGCTTGGTAGGTCCTGCTGCTTCACTAGCCACAGCTGGCCCAACATATTATTAACTTGTCACCCCACTTGACTACAGACCCACTCTCAACCGCATATGGCCCCACCCACTTATCGACTTATGGACCAGCCACACAGCATACATGGACACATACAACCAGGTACGCCTGACAGCACTACCCAACTACCTTAAGGCCAGGATCCCCATACCTTCGGGCCTCATCATTAATGAATGGAGGAGGCTGCTCACCGGCTACCACGACGAACAGGTGGTAGACTTCCTGGAGTTTGGGTGGCCGGTCGACTACACGGCCGCCCAGCCCCCCACCCCAAGCACCAGCAACCACAACGAAGACCCCGCCCACCTCATTTACATACATCGATACATTGAGACCGAGATCGGGCATGGGGGCTCTCCTCGGCCCATTCCCCCGCCCACCGTTCGGCCCCTGGTCCCAGACCAGCCCGATGATGACACGCCCCAAAAAGAACACTGCAGACAGGTGTGTCATCGTCGACCTCAGCTGGCCCAGGTCGAACAGCGTCAACGCAGGCATCACGAGGGGCGCCTACCAGGGCGAGCCGAGGTCCTACAGTCTCCCGAATGTAATGGACGCTGCCGATGAGGTGGCACGACTGGGCACTGGATGTTACCTTTGGTGTGCCGACCTCGCCAGGGCATACCGGCAGCTCAGGACCTGCCCCCTCTCCACCCCACTCCTCGGGATCACCCTCGACGGCCAGTACTACACAGACATAGCTCCCCCCTTCGGATGCAGGACATCTTCCATGGCATGCGCCCGCACCACAAACGCGGTGGTGTACCTGCTGCGGAAGAAGAACCACTACGTGCACTGTTATCTCGATGACTTCGTGGGCGTGGCACCCACAAGGGAGGCCGCACAGGCAGCCTATGGCGACATCATGCAACTCGCTGGCCGACTTGGCCTCCAGATGTCACCCAGTAACTGCACCCCACCCGCCAAGGTGATCGAGTGGCTAGGATTTGTCATATCAGCAGACGACATGAACGTCATGATCCCCCACGACAAGCTCAGCGAGATACTCAGATACTGCCAAACATGGATGACACGACAGAAGGCGTCACGCAAAGAACTCCAGAGACTGGTCGGAAGACTCCAGCACGTAGCAAAGTGTGTGGAGCCGGCCAGGCGCTTCATGTCGAGGATCTTCGACGCACTTCGCGACGCCCCACACACCAGGAAGCACGACGTCCCCAGCGAGCTTAGGAATGACATCAGGTGGTTCCTCGAATTCGCAGACAGGACCAACGGACTCGTCCTGCTAAAAACCAACAACAAGCCCGAATGGGTGATAGAATGTGACTCCTCCTTGAAGGCCGGGGGGGGCATTTTCACAGACTCACTTCTATTCATTCACCTACCCTGCCTGCATGACCGACTGGTATACCTACATTGCACACCTCGAAGCCATGAACCTGGTTGTGGCCATGAAGGCACTTGCGCCACCACACCCCAAAGACTACAACATCGTCATCAACACTGATAATCTCGCAAGCCAACAAGTCCTCGACTCTGGAGCGGGCAGGGACGCCACCCTCACGGCCTGCGCTAGGGAGATATGGCTATACTCAGCCATCCACAACTGCAAAATCCATGTTGTCCACAAGCCTGGCAGAGAGCTGATCCTCGCGGATGCGCTAAGCAGGCAGGCCTTCGACCCACAGGCATGTGACAGAGCAGCGAGACTCACTGATGACCTTAACCTCTCTGAGATAAATGTCACATTCGATAGTGTTTTCTCTAAAGACCTATAGTATCACCTGGGTACATTCGACTAAAATTGGCTCTCTGTCCCCAGGTTACACACAAGACCAACACAACCGCTTACTGGAGGTGTACTTCGCGGAGCTGGCGGGCGGCACCTGGCGGAACAAGTCTACACAGGTGAAGAAGTATCTACAGTTCACGGCGGCCCACGGTGCCGCCCCCCTAGCCCCATCGCAGTATGACGTCCTCGCATACATCCTACACTTGAAAGAAACCCTCCAGTCCCCTGGCGGCGTGATGAATTACATCAGTGGGGCCAGAACCTGGGTCCTCCTCCTGGGTGGATCCCCTGCAGGTTTTGACACATACCCCGTCATGCTGATGAAAAGAGGAGTGCATAGACTATCCCATCATGTCACGACACAGGCACCCCCCATCAGCCGACCCAGCTCCACCGAGTCATAAACTTCCTCGCCCCAGCAGGCCCTGACGCGGCAGTGCTGATAGCTGCCCTAACACTGGGTTACAGCACCCTCCTCCGCCAAGGCAACCTGCTCGCCAGCACCTCGGCCTCAGACCCTGGCCACTCACTCAGACGACTTGACATCACAAGAACACGGGAAGGACTACAGGTCACGGTCACAACCACCAAGACCAGATGGAGACAGAACCAGGCCTACAAGATACTACTCACCCCCACACCAGGCGACAACACCTGCCCAGTGGCAGCCTGGGCGCGTTACACCTCCAACCAGCGATCCCCACCGACGGCCCCCGCATTCGTACTCAAGCAGGGCGGCCCGCTTCAGGCCTACACGCTCCTGGCGGCCCTCCGCCTGGCCCTATCCCACACTGGCACCCCCTGCCCTGGCTCGTACACCCTACACAGCCTTCGGAGGGGGGGGCCCAGGCGGCGGCTGCAGCCGGGAGGCCCCTGAGGGAGATAATGGATCTTGGATCCTGGACCTCCACTGCGGTCCACACATATGTGCCCAGGGAGGCAATAACCGCCGGACCCGAACCCTCCCGGTAATTGGTTGAGGGTTCGAGTCCCGCCCGGTCACACCAAAAGGAAGACTGAGGGCTCGGGGGAGATTATTGAACGTATAGCCAACCATACTGTACTTGATGGTTCTTTCCGTGTCAGCAATAAAAAACCACTATAAACCACTGATGTCTCCGTCTTAGTGAATTGTACATGTTAGCATAACATGAATAATTCGCGATGGAGACGCCCTCTGTACTGAACCGATAACACTAAAACCAACCTGGCGGCCATTGCCCCTACCGTGGTGCCACCTTGAGGAATGCCCCGTGGCGAATACAGAAACTGACTTCAACTCCCCACAACCGGTTAACTCGCCATCAGCACCACATCACCGCCTTTCTTCTCCCACCCACCCACACCTCAAAAAAGACCATACACGGGTGGGGTTGAGGGTTCGAGTCCCGCCCGGTCACACCAAAAGGAAGACTGAGGGCTCGGGGGAGATTATTGAACGTATAGCCAACCATAGTGTACTTGATGGTTCTTTCCGTGTCAGCAATAAAAAAACACTATAAACCACTGATGTCTCCGTCTTAGTGAATTATGTATTTGCCTAGATCCGACTAAATTGAATAAAGCTATATTAAGGGGACCATACCCCGTCAGATCAATAGAAGAGGTAGTTGCACAAATACATGGCGCAAAATATTTTTCAGTTTTAGATGCCAATAGTGGTTACTGGCAGATTGAGTTAGATGATGCCAGATGAGACTATGTACGTTTAATTCACCTTGGGGAAGGTTTCGTTACACTCGTCTGCCATTTGGTATTAAAATGGCAGGTGATATTTTTATTCAGGAAATGAACGACATACTAGTAAACTTGCCAGGGGTTCATGTTATTTCAGATGACATTTTAGTGCATGGGGTTACCATTGAGGAACATAACAACCGTTTAGAGGCCGTTTTGAGATGTGCACGAGACGTGCACCTAAAATTAAACCCTAAAAAATCAAAAATATGCCAAACCAATGTAAACTATGTAGGTCATTTAATAACATCTGAGGGACTCAAACCAAATGCTGACCGGATCCAAGCTATTGTAGACATGCCAACCCGACATGATAAAGCGGCGGTACAGCATTTTTTAGGGATGATAGGTTATGTTAGCAAATTTATCCCAAATATGGCGCAGGGAAGCTGAAGCAGTTATTGACTACAACACCTGTCCTACAGTATTTTAATAAGCAGGAACAAATTGTTCTGCAGGTGGACGCATCCAAATATGGGTGAGGAGCTACTCTGTTCCAACGTAATCTCCCAGTAGCAATGGCATCTAAAGCGTTAGACAAAACACAAATTAGTTATGCCGTGATCGAGAAAGAGTTGCTGGCCATATGTTTTGGATGCCATAAATTCCACGAGTATATATACAGGAATGAGATAACAGTTGAGACAGACCATAAACCCTTAGTTTCTATTATGTTGAAACCTATCCACAAATTATCAGCCAGGATGCAAAGAATGCAAATGAGACTCCAAAATTATAACATCAATGTGAGGTACTTAAAAGGGTCAAATCTATTTTTTGCAGATGCTCTTTCCCGAGGGCACACCCCAGATGTGAACCCGGAAAACCTCTACGATCAAGACATGTCTGTAGCAGCAATAAATATAAATATGAATGTATTCGAGGAAGTTCAGAAACAGACATTGTTAGATGATGTACTGATAAAAGTAAAACATTTCACACTCAGTGGTTGGCCTGAAAGTAAAAATTCAATTAATCTGGATGTAACTCCATATTTCACTTTAAAAAAATGATATTACATATGATGATGGTGTATTGTTGAAAGGTGCACAGATAATAATTCCCAAAGTGTTACAACCAAAGATTTTGGGGAAATTACATGAATCCCACTTAGGAGTGGTCAAGTGCAAATAACTAGCCAGAGACAGTGTGTTTTGGCCTGGATTGAGCAGCCAGTTGGAGGACAAGATAGCCAGATGCCCCATTTGCCAAGAATTTCGGAATTTACCTCCCAAAGAACCTTTAATTAGTCACTCTATAGAGGATATCCCATTTAGCAAGGTAGGAGTGGACTTGTTCCACATTGACGGTAGAAATTACCTTCTAGTAGTCGATTACTATTCAAAATTCCCTGACTTTATAGAATTGTTGGATACATCCAGTAGAAGCGTTATCCATGCTTTAAAACAAACTTTTGCCAGATTTGGGAAACCCAAGTTTGTAGTGTCAGTTAATTGACCACAATTTGCAAGTCAAGAATTTCAGACATTTTCTTCTGAGTACGGTTTCGTCTCAGTTTTTACGAGTCCGATGCATGCTCAGAGCAACGGACAGGTGGAGCATCATGTCCAGACCATTAAACGGATGATAAAAAAGTGTTTTAAGTCTCAGGGAGATGTGCAGATCGCGTTACTTAATTACCGAAACACCACCATAGGGCGTTGGTGCATCCCCTGCACAATTATTAATGTCTCGTCGGCTTCGCGACAAGTTACCTGTTTTAGACCGAGCACTCAAAGCAAACGTTCAGCCCTCCAATTTAGCTCAATTAGGTGACAGACAAAATATACAAAAGAAATATTTCGACAAACATGCAGGTAAGACTCAACGTCCTCTGAGACAGGGTAACCATGTTTGGTACCGAAGCCACACTAACGAATGGAAACGGGGGACAATTATAGATACACATAACAGGGACGAGAGGGCCTATGACCTAGTAAATGAACGTAATCATGTATTACGGCGCAATAGGAAATTCCTTTACAAATGTAAAAATGTTGAAAATGACAATCTCACAAGTCTATCATTCAGACATCAAAACCAAACAAGACTGTAAGTCCATATGTCACAAAGTATGGTCGAGTCATTAGGCCACCTGACCGGTTTTAGGTCGACTTACCATGATTGCATCAATATGTCTGTAACCATAAAGATTGTAATCTAATTTGTTGCTTTTTACTCGTTTCAAGTATCCAAACATACACCCGCTAAGACCCGTATATCACTATGTACTGTAATAAGTAAGCGGGTAATACCATTAGTATTCTAACGAAATGGTTTTACGAGAAACTGATAGCTCATTCTTAGTCATTAAAACAAATGCCTTGCTGTCTGTTCTGACGTTCATTCGTCATGTCGTCTTAAGGCTATTCACTTACAATATCCTAACGACAATGAATGCACATTGTCATGTTTAATATATTATAGGTCTGTTCCCTTCCGTGCAATCACCGTTATACAACTTTAAAAAGAATGTGAATCATATACATACATATTCTTGAACATATTGTTAAATAAGATGCTTACAACCTTGCAAAATGCAGTGACACACATCCCACCACACAGTGGGTCATACAAAGAACAGACAACACAATGTATACCTGTAAGAAGTGACATCTATCTCATTGATAGTTTATATATATATGTTCCACACTGTGGTGACATATCAATTAAGGTGCCCTTGCATCAAGATAAACATGTTTGTTAGAGTAATGTTATTTATTCTCCTGTTACATGTATGTAGTATCATATTACTGTATTGTAGTTTATGTTATCGTAAATGACATTTTCATTGGCTTATAGTAACAGTTACTCGCACATGGACTGTTGAACAGATTCATGTATTGTTAACATATATGATGTTGTTATTTCTTTTTCGTGTTTTATCTTCATTATTTTTTTCTATTGTTCTCCAAGGACAGGAGAAGATAGGAACGTGACGTTTACGTAGGACAGTAAGAAGGTGTTCCAAGTTGGGTATATCTCTTATGGGGGTGCTGCCTTAAACATGGTGAATGCAATAAAATAAGCCAGATAGCTGGTACACTGCACCGGGCTGTCATTAGGTGATTAGTTATGTCATAAGGTGATAAGTATGTTAGGCGGTAGTAAGATATGTTATTCGGTGATAAGCTGTGTTATTCGGTAACTATTGTAAATGGGGAAGGTGTAATGTATGTAGTTAACCGAACACCCCCACTGTAATATATGTAGTTACCCGAACACCCCACACATCATTACCGCGTGACGTCACAAGGATTGGTTCTAAATAAAAACAGTTACATTACAGAACTCATGGTGTCGACACGTCTTTTACAGGACTGATATTGGCAACAAGTGCAGCCATTACCATTGGAAGACTTTCAACAGTGAACAGAAACATGTAACTAAGAAACTCACATAATTAACCACAATCTAGGTTTCCCTTTGGTTCCTAGAATTTGATGTTTTCATCAGACTATGGAGCTTGAAGAGAGCACACTGCCCCAAACCTGTGTATCCATGCAGAATCTCATAGCACCAAGCGTCAACCATCCCACTATCTGTGTTGTAATTAATGGATAAGGAACGGCATACACCTACATATCCATGCAGCATCTCATAGCACCAAGAGTCAACCATCCCACTATCTGTTTTCTAATCAATGTATAAGAAAAGGCATACACCTACGTATCCATGCAGAATCTCATAGCACCAAGAGTCAACCATCCCACTATCTGTGTTCTAATTAATGTATAAGGAACGGCATACGCCTATGCATCCATGCATCATCTCATAGCACCAAGAGTCTACCATCCCACTATCTGTGTTCTAATTAATGTATAAGGAACGGTATACACCTATCTATCCATGCAGCATCTCATAGCACCAAGTGTCAACTATCCCACTATCTGTGTTCTAATCAATGTATAAGAAAAGGCATACACATATGTATCCATGCACAATCTCATAGCACCAAGAGTCAACCACCCCACTATCTGTGTTCTAATTAATGTATAAGGAACGGCATACGCCTATGCATCCATGCATCATCTCATAGCACCAAACGTCAACCATCCCACTATCTGTGTTCTAATTAATGTATAAGGAACGGCATACACCTACATATCCATGCAGCATCTCATAGCACCAAGAGTCAACCATCCCAATATCTGTGTTCTAATCAATGTATAAGAAAAGGCATACACCTATGTATCCATGCAGAATCTCATAGCACCAAGAGTCAACCATCCCACTATGTGTTCTAATCAATGTATAAGAAAAGGCATACACCTATGTATCCATGCAGAATCTCATAGCACCAAGAGTCAACCATCCCACTATCTGTGTTCTAATTAATGCATAAGGAATGGCATACACCTACATATCCATGCAGCATCTCATAGCACCAAGAGTCAACCATCCCACTATCTGTGTTCTAATTAATGCATAAGGAACGGCATACGCCTACGCATCCATGCATCATCTCATAGCACCAAGCGTCAACCATCCCACTATCTGTGTTCTAATTAATGTATAAGGAACATCCATATGCAGTGATGGTTATTATATTAACTGCGTCATAATTGTCATTGTCATTTGTAGTGGTGGTGAACTTATGCAAGTCATATGCTAACACAAAAACACTGTATCCAACATTCAGTTGTCTGTGTATGTGAACTTACCTCAATAATATGTAAATGTTATATAAGAATGTCATGGGAATGTAAGCAGCATTGCTGCCTAATATGGGTCAACTTGATGTATGAATATTAGCCATATTCATTATATATCTTAATTAAATGAGATACTAACAAGCAGTCATTGTAGTAATAATAGGTTAGTAAGTTAGTAGTGATATAGGTGTATTATAACCCACCTGATAAGCTTCTCACTGTCTGACTATGAAGCTAGGTAATATTATTTTACCGCCTTGCATATTTTTAGTAAACCCCATCAAAATGCCGCAAATATAAAAACCTTGCTTGGCCCCAGTTACAAGTTAGTCATGGTTATTCTCAGGAGCAGGTGTACATCCCGCATGAATGATAGTGAAAGTCTAGCAGAAGACAACACACATACCTCACAACACAGCATCCTGGTAGAGAATCCTTTAATAATCACTAGTTTTGCGATGGTGTCTGTAATGTATTGAAAGCAGGCGAACACCACAACGTCCAGTTAGTCAGTCTTTATTTACTTCCTATCCCGTGACGTCCTTTCCACGAGCCACAGCTATATGCACTGTTCTCATACCTTACATCTTCCCCCCTTTTTAAAAAATTGTTTTTTATTTATTTTGTATTACACCGAAGGGTGGTGACGGAGGGGGGGGGGTACATTCATATATATTGTATACGGTACAGCATCATCGTATGGTATCGGAAGTAGGTAGACAAATAACTTCACATACTAGGTCAGGAACACAGCGAAACAGGAACAATGAAACGGATGAACTTGCAACCACGCTTAATTAACAAGTGATGATTTCAATATATATATATATATATATCGCTTATAATGCAACGACTATCTTAAACTCAAAGTATGCTTATTACGAAACCCCTAGTCTTAGTGGCGGATGTGAGATACGCCCGCTATGAGTTGTGTACATGGTAGGGGTTTTGTTTGTGGATATGTGTTTGTTCGGGAGCAACAAATTTTTGTTCCTAGGTAGTGCTACATCATGCCTCAGCTTGCAGGGCGGAACCTGAGGTGCGGGTACCTGAAACATATGAATCCTGTTCCTGTGTAATGTCTTCCCTGCATTGTTCACAATTACATAGTCTCTTGGTTTTTTCTCGTTTGTATGTGTTACTGTGCCAGCCTTCCATTTTCCTTCATGTGTCTTGTATTTTATGTGATCGTGTACTTTTAACTTATGTTTTGTGTTTTCAGCCCTCTTGTCGTAATAGTGTTTTTGTCGTTCCTGTATTTTGGCAATGTTTTCTGCCTTTGAAGTCTGAACCTGTGGGTGCAAACGGTCTGTAGTGACAGGTATTTTAGAGCAAAGGCGACGACTCATGAGTAGTTCGGCTGGAGAGGCGTTCATTTGCCTTAAAGGGGTATTACGGTAGTTTAATAAATATAGGTTGAAATCCTGCTCATTTTCTCCTGCTTTTTTCATCATTTTTTTTATTGTTTGCACATAGCGTTCTATTTGACCAATACTTTTAGGGTAATATGGGCTGGAAACGATGTGGTTGAATTTGTACTTGTTTACAAAAGCCTTGAACTCGTTGCTAGCAAACTGTGGTCCGTTGTCAGAGATGAGGGCGGTTGGTATGCCATATCGTCCAAAAATCTCTTTTAGAGCTTTAATGATAGCACTTGAAGGTTGTGAGAGAAAGTTCAACCACTTCAGGAAATTTAGAGTAATAATCTACTAGTATGAGATATGTTTTATTTTGATATTCAAACAAATCTACTCCCACTTTACAGAAAGGTATGTCGGGTATATCATGAGGGACCATGGGCTCAGCACTAAGTGAATTTCTATAATTTTGGCATGTGCTGCACCAGGATATCAGATCTTCGATTTGAGTGGTGATTCCCGGCCAAAAAACAGTGTCCCTCGCTAGCTGCTTACACTTTATTATTCCTAAATGGGTTTCGTATAGGATGTTCAACATTTCCTTCTGAAATTCAGAAGGTATAACTAATTGTGCTCCCTTAAATATCATATAATCTGTGCTAACTAAGTCATCCTTGTATGTGAAAAACGGTTTTGCGCAGGATTTTACCAAGGTATTTATTTCTAGTAGGCCACCCCTCCTTTATCAATTTTGTAACTTCAATAAGGGCACTGTCTCTTTTAGTAGCAGCTGCAATGCGTGCTATCATGTCGTGTGCAATTTCTATGGTTGCTATGGAAATTGTATCATCAAACAGATTCTGTGGTGTTAACTTGTTTGTGTGTGCACGTGATAGTGTGTCAGCAAAAAACATTTCACTACCTGTAACATATTTCATTACGATGTTATAGTTTGGTAGTCGCATACGCATTCATTGCATCCTGGATGACAATAGGTGCAACGGTTTCGACATTATAGACACAAGTGGTTTATGATCAGTTTCAATGATAACTTGTTTACCATATATGTAGTCATGGAAACGGACACACCCAAAACAAATTGCTAATAACTCCTTCTCAATTACAGCATATGAAGATTGGCATGTATCCAAAGCCTTTGATGCCATGGCAATGGGTCTGCACTGCTGGAATATGGCAGCGCCTAGGCCGGACTTGGAAGCATCTACCTGTAAAGTTATTTGCTCATCTACATCATAGTATTTTAATACGGGTGCTGTCATTAATAGATTCTTGAGCGTGTTAAATGCATAGTCCTGTTTGTGTTGCCAAAACCACACCACATTTTTAGTATGGACTTGTCTTAACGGTTTGGAAATATTCAACAGGTTTGGGATGAACTTTCCAACATACCCTACCATGCCTAAAAAACGCTGAATAGCAGCGTTGTCAGTTGGAGTGGGCATGTCGAGAATAGCTTGGATGCTGTCCTCAGTGGGTTTTAATCCAGATTGGGTTAAAGTGTGTCCCACATAGTTTACCTCGGTTTTACAAATGACAGACTTCTTCGGGTTGAGGCGGAGGTTGGCCTCCCGAGCACGTTTGAACATGTTTTCTAAATTAGTATTGTGCTCCTCCTCAGTGCTGCCGTACACTAAAATATCGTCAGGAATCACATTGACTCCTGTCAAACCATACAATATTTTGTTCATTTCGCCAATAAAAATGTCACCAGCGGTTTTAATACCAAATGGCAGTCTGGTATAACGGAAACGCCCCCATGGGGTATTAAAGGTATATAACTTTGAACTCTCATAATCTAACTCTATCTGCCAATATCCGCTATTCGCGTCAATGACAGAGACAAATTTAGCTTTGCTTGTCTTAGCTATTACCTCTTCAATTGTCCTGGTGGGATATGGGGTACTTAAAATGGCCTTATTAAGTTTGGTGGGATCTAGACATACTCTAATTTTATTTGTCTTTTTTACAATTGTTATAGAACTAACCCATCGGGTCGGGTCGTTTTGTCGTACAATGACGCCCATATCCAGCATCCTATCTAATTCAGCTTGTACTTTGTCCACAATTGCATGGGGAATTCGACGTGGTGGGTCAATAACAGGGTCTATATGAATGTCGATATGAATTTTTGCATTGCTTTTGATCTTCCCTAAACCTGTGAAGATGTCTGCGTAATCCTGTACCAAGCGGCTTGCAGCCTGGCCGATTTGAGTAGACTGTTTTGTTCGTATGGAGACTTCCCCAATCCGCTGAAGCAGCCTTAGTTGTACACATGCCTCCTTACCCAGGATGGGTGTGCCGTTCGTAGTCACTTGAAATATTAACGGCAGACCATTAACGTCGACCGTTGCCTCCCCCTCAGGACGGATCCGATCACCTGAGTACGTGATTAGACAACAACTTGAAGGATTTAGTACGATGTTGTGTAGTTCATCGTAGACATGACGAGGAATGATATTGGCTTGGGAGCCAGTGTCCAGTTTGAAACGAACAGGAAAATTCTGCAACGTGCATTTCACGTACCACAAACTGCTGCTGTTCGTCGATTCAGCAGTTATTTCACCGACGAACAGGTCGTCATCGTCGTCATCATCTCCTGCGGTATTATTTGCCATGCCCCCTTGTACATCTAGTTCGTTCACCTGTGCATGATTCGGTCGGCGGGACCGGCAGACTTTTTGGAAGTGTCCATACCTGCTACACTGCAGGCACTGCTTATCCGCCGCCGGGCACGCTCCATCGCCGTGCGTATACCCGCATCAGGTGCAGTTCGCACGAGGTAAACTGGCCCTCGTGCCGTGCCTTGGTCAGGCCACCTGCGCACGCGCGCTGGCGTCATATATTTCCTGGGACGTGAAGCATAGTTCTCTTGTCTCTTGGTTACAGTGCCTTCCGCCCCGTCCTGATATGACCTTAGATGTTGCTAGGACGTAAAACAACAAACAAACAAACAAACTTGTTCCTCCGTATTGAGATGTTCGCTTGAGTCAAGTTGCTTATGAGTGTTCTTGCTCAGTCTACACATATCAAAACACGAGTTCAACGTTAAATTAGGAGTTTGTAGCAATTTATCGCGTAGCCTTGAGTTTTTTACACCACACACTAACCTGTCGCATAGCAACGCGTCTTCCATCGCTGCATAATCACAATACGACAATACTCCTCGAACAGGTGGATGAGATGATCTATCTTGTGTTTCTGTGCCACTTGTACTTTAAACGTGAGGTGTAGCTTTTGCGCTTCCTGTCCAGCTATGTGTAAGAAGACGCAGCACTGTATCTTTTCTGTTTTGTTCGCAGCACCCGATGCGATACTATAGATGGTGTACGCATTATGCCAAGCCCTCCAATTCATGGCCAAAATTGCCTCCAGGCTTAATGGCAGCGGTGGTTTTAAACCGGATAACGCCATTTATCCTACTTGGGTCGTGGACAGTCCAGACACACGATCTGACACCATGTAATGTATTGAAAGCAGGCGAACACCACAACGTCCAGTTAGTCAGTCTTTATTTACTTCCTATCCCGTGACGTCCTTTCCACGAGCCACAGCTATACGCACTGTACTCATACCTTACAGTGTCCTGCTTGGCTATCCTCCTATTGGTTGTAGAGCTCCACACTTGGCTGATTTACAGCACAATCATTACTTCCAAACCCCCACCCACCTGTGAACCAGGCCATACATGTGTGCGTGCTGGAGATATCCTTATCTGTCTGTTAACCCTATACCTGCTGTGTCCATGTGGTCCCCATAACCCTCTGGCTGCTGTGTCCCTGTGGTCCCCTAAAACTCTCTGCCTGCTGTGTCCATGTGGTTCCCATAACCGTCTGCCTGCTGTGTTCCTGTGGTTCCCATAACCCTCTGCCTGCTGTGTTCCTGTGGTTCCAATAAACATCTGCATGTTGTGTCTATGTGGGTCCCATAACCCTATGCCTGCTGTATACCTGTGGTTCCAATAAACCTCTGCCTGCTGTGTTCCTGTGGTTCCCATAACCCTCTGCCTGCTGTGTCCATGTGGTTCCCATAACCATCTGCCTGCTGTGTTCTTGTAGTTCCCATAACCCTCTGCCTGCTATGTCCATGTGGTTCCCATAACCATCTGACTGTTGTGTTCCTGTGGTTCCCATAACCCTCGGCCTGCTGTGTTCCTGTGGTTCCCATAACCCTCTGCCTGCTGTGTCCATGTGGTTCCTATAACCATGTGCCTGCTCTGTTATTGTGGTTCCCATAAACCTCTGCATGCTGTGTCCTTGTGGTTCCCATAACCCTCTGCCTGCTGTGTTCCTGTGGTTCCCATAACCCTCTGCCTGTTGTGTCCATGTGGTTCCCATAACCCTCTGCCTGTTGTGTTCCTGTGGTTCCCATAACCCTCTGCCTGCTGTGTCCATGTGGTTCCCATAACCCTCTGCATGCTGTGTCCATGTGGTTCCCATAACCCTCTGCCTGCTGTGCCTGTTCCTGTGGTTCCATGTACTTTGCCTTAGAACCGGAGAATTTTATATGATGTTATCGCGCATCATGCGGTGTAAATTGGTGTGCGGCGTACATTAGTGTGCGCTGATTCCAGTTGTGCTGTTCTCTCCCGACAGGCTCTACCTGACCGGTCAGATCACCAGCTCTCTGTCACCGGACGTTGTGGTCCCGCGGTCTCAGCAGGTCCCGAGTCAGCTGGCTGCCCACCCCTCTGCAGCATCAACCAGGCAGAAAGAATGCAAACCCAGCTCGGAGTTCCAACATCCGGGCCCCATCTTTCTAAGGTGGGTAACCACCGGTCACAATCCCTACAAGATGCTAGTTGCGTTCATCTGTATTTTCGTCAGCATTGCCATCATTGTTGTCCTCAGTGTTGTGTATAGCAACCAATGATTCTCTCTCACACATCTCCTCATAGGCAACATGTTCTACAGCACCAACCACTGTGTGATCAACATCAGCAGCAGCAGGAACTGTGGAGTTATTATTGGAATCCATGAATAAAAATCAAGTGCATGCATACTTATAATGTGGTATCCCAGCAACGCAGTTACAAGAGGCTTACCTTCTTAGCATCGTTGGACAAATCAATCCGGAAAATGTAATTTCTAAAATGTAGGCTGATTTTGACAAATGTGATGATGGGAAAACAAAAGAATAGCGAGTCCATGTTTACGAACACCGTTTCTATTCTGTCAATGTCCCTCTGTAATGGTCATGTAAACATGTCAGGCAGAATGACGGCACAACTGTAGCAGGCAGAATGACGTAAGACCTGTAGCAGGCAGAATGACGGCACACCTGTATCAGGCAGAATGATGGCACAACTGTAGCAGGCAGAATGATGTAACACCTGTAGCAGGCAGAATGATGGCACACCTGTAGCAGGCAGAATGATGGCATACCTGTATCAGGCACACATACGGAACACCTGTAGGAGGCAGAATGATGGCACACCTGTATCAGGCAGAATGACGGTACACCTGTATCAGGCAGAATGACGGCACACATGTAGCAGGCAGAATGATGGCACACCTGTAGCAGGCAGAATGATGGCATACCTGTAGCAGGCAGAATGACGTCACACCTGTTGCAGGCACAATGACATCACATCTGTAGCAGGCAGAATGACGTAGCACCTGTAGCAGGCAGAATGACGGCACACCTGTAGCAGGCAGAATGATGGCATACCTGTAGCAAGCACACATACATAACACCTGTAGGAGGCAGAATGACGTCACACATGTAGCAGGCAGAATGACGTCACACCTGTAGCAGGCAGAATGATGTCACACCTGAAGCAGGCAGAATGACCGCATACCTGTAGCAGGCAGACAGACGTAACACCTGTAGCAGGCAGAATTACCTAAGACCTGTAGCAGTCAGAATGACGTCACATATGTAGCATGTATAATGATGTAACACCTGTATCACACAGAATGACCTCACATCTGTAGCATGCAGAATGATGGCATACCTGTAGCAGGCAGAATTACGGCACAACTGTAGCAGGAAGAATGCCATCATACCTGCATCAGGCAGAATTACATCATACCTGTAGAACGAAGAATGACATCACACCTGTAGCAGACAGAATGATGTCACACCTGTAGCAGACAGAATGACGTCACACCTCCATCAGGGAGAATGATGTCACACTTGTAGCAGGAATAATTACGGTACACCTGTAGCAGGCAGAATTACGTCACACCTGTAGCAGGCAGAATCACGTCACACCTGTAACAGTCAGAATGACATCATACCTGTAGCAGGCAGAACGACGGCATACTTCTAGCAGGCAGAATGATGTAACGCATGTAGCAGGCAGAATGAGGTCACACCTGTAGCAGGCAGAATGAAGGTGGTTACGTGTGCAAGGTCAATGTGTCAGTAACCATGGTAACCATGGTGATCATCTCAGTCCTCGACTGTGTAACCTGTGTCTTTCTGAAAATTTGACTGATTGATTATGGTGCGTCCAACCAGTAGCTTGTACCAACGGTCACTGCCTGGCTGATGCTTGTTGCACTCAAACCATCGGTGCACAAGCAAGCACTAGCACAGACCAGCCGAAAAATAATTTCTTGAAGATTTATGTTCCCTCTCATGGACCTTTCTGTAAAAGAATTATAATAATCGAGTTTTGTAGCCCACATGCAAATTAACCAATTCAAGTAATGTTATCTAAAAGGACCTGACAATTCATAAAGAGTGTATTGTGGATCAAGTAAACCAATCACTACAGCGCCCTCCCTTTGACAACAAGGTATAATTCCATTTACTCTAAGTGTATTCCATTAGTATACACAGAAATTTGTGTTTTGTCTTTGATAAACTTATGTGCAGTTCTGGTGGAGTGGAGAAACCTTTCCACTTTGGTTTTCTCTTTTTATAAAATAGGAATATGGTCATCATTATCGTGGAATCGTGATTATATAATACATCGTTGTTGTTGCCCTGGGAAATGCTGTACTACATCTAAGTGTTGTAACATCATGAACATAGTTGTACATCATCAAATGATCACCAAAAACAAAGAAAACATTTTCTTTTTGGATAATTTTCTGAGATCAATGTAGCTTTTAGCTCATTCATAGATTGATTATAGCTGTCAAATTGTGAAACAAAGTTACATTTAAACAATTACACGCTGCATATATACATTGCTGTGATACAATAATTAATTAAAAAGAAAAGGGAAGCTGTTCTGAAAGTGATCTATCTACACATCTACTGACTTTTAGCACGATTCCAAACAGTAGATATGTTAGGTGTAAAAAAGGGACAGTCATTGTTACAGTTTGTCTGATCGTCTAGAATTACCAACCTCACTATGAACTGTTAAACATCAACAACTATTTCTAAGCAAGCAACAAACAGAAGTCATGTACACAAGACAAGCAGGTTTTCGGATGGAGGATATGGGACGGTTCTTCGAGTCGTTTTAGCCACATTGAATGCTAACATTTCTCTGGCACCGTGTGTTATGTATGAGTGTGCACATGCAAATATTAACATGTGTGGCTATCCAAATAATACTAGTAGGCAATGTTCACTTGGATTTGTTGAGAACGGGGAGGAGCTAACTGTATATATATGTATATATATATGATATCTAGTACTATGATCAGTGTGTGAGGATCTACGTACTGCCCCAACACGTTATGGACACAACGATGATGGCAATGAACGGAACCTTAGGTCAAAGGTCATATGCTTTCTAATAAATAGGTCAAAGGTTAATAAAGAAGATTCGGGTCAGAGGGTAGATCCGTGGCATATATAGGCCATGGACGTGAATCATGTTTTTCCTCTCCCAGTAACCTTTGCTGTGACGCCGTATGTGGGAATTGTAATTGAGGGTTTGTGTACTTAGCATCTTCCGACATGGACTGGTAAGGGCTTGAAGGCTCAGCTCGAGATGAACTATCATTCCCACTTCACGCACTCACAGCCACCCTCACCTCGTTGAGCCAGGCCTCTCCCTCCTGTGCATGCACATGTCAAACTGCAGCTTCGTGCGCAGAGTGGAACGTGGCCACATCACGCCTGATGCGGCCAAGGCGCGCTGGTGCGTGAAGGCCAAAGTTAGTGCACCAGGTGGCACACACAAACATGCATGACCCTTCTACCAGGTGGCATGTGCAAACAACATGCATGACCCCTGCACCAGGTGGCATGTGCAAACAACATGCATGACCCCTGCTCCAGGTCGCTTGTGCCACCCTTCCTCCCCAGTAGCTGACGCATGCTGCGGGCAGAGACAAGTGCACATGGTCGAGCTGCTGTGGTACTGCTCTTTCTCTGCGCACTCCTTCAGATTGCGCAATGAGAGCTTGTAGTGTGCATTGTTCACTTCTTTCCGATCACGCAAACGACCGTACACCCCATGTGACCTGCGACCAGCAGACAGGTGCGGGTCGCGGGTGCTGCTCACTGTGCCCGAGGTGGCTGCAGCTCCCCGTTGTTCATTAATCACTCGACCTTGACCTTACTGCAGCACACCTGCACCAATAATGCTTTACTTGAGGCCCTTGGCAGTCTGCCTTACACTGAACACTGTTTAGTCTGGAACCCGCTGATAAGTGATAAGGAGTTGGGGCTTCCATGACATAACCGCAGGTCACCCAATAGCAGGTCGCTGGCTTCAGGGGCACCAACTGTGGCTTCAGGGTGGCCAATTGTGGCTTCATAGGGGCCAAATGTGGTTTCAGGGGCGCCAACTATGGCTTCAGGGGCACCAACTGTGGCTTCAGGGGCACCAACTGTGGCTTCAGGGGCACCATCCGGATGCAGCATTATGTCTGGGTCACTAGCTTCCGGCGCTGCAGTGTGAGCTGAGCGGTGCTTCCGATCAGCGGGGATCGCATCTAGTTCCGGCGAGACCTGAGGTGATGCTAGGAGTTTGCAGCACCCACCACTCTCAAGGTCACCTTGAGAGGTTTACTTCCAAGGTCACATTGCGAGGCTTCCTTTCAAGGTAACTTTGCGAGGCTTCATTTCAATCATTTCCCCTCTTTGGGTGGGAATATTTTAATAGTCAATCGGAGAGGTTTACTTCCAGGGTCACTCTGCGAGGCTTCCTTTCAAGGTAACTTTGCGAGGCTTCATTTCAATCATTTCCCCTCTTTGGGTGGGAATATTTTAATAGTCAATCGGAGAAGACCAGATATACCTTGCTGAAAGATTCTGTTAACCATGTCAGAAGCCAGATTTGATTAACCATGTCAGAAGTCAGATTCTATTAACCATGTCAGAAGCCAGATCATAGCCCATGAAAGGAGCACACATGGAATGCGCAAACGGTGAAAGAAAGACAAATCCCTGACCTAAAAACGTACAAAAAATATCTGTGCAAAATAAAAACTGGGAACCCCAACTGAACTGCAAATATGTCACGGCCCACCAACTGGACAGCCCAGGGTTGGATAACCAGAAATATAAAAGCCAGATAACATATCCAACAACAATATAAATCAAATCAAATTCAAACAAACATAACTCAACCACCTATTACGTACAGGCCTATGGACATGTAAATAAAATAGGCTAGTTTAGAATTAAGTAGAAAAAAGTGGAAAACTCTTCCCATGAAAACTCCAAAACACTAACATAGAACCTTAAGAAAACAACTAACATAGTAATAAGAATAGAACAAAAATTCAATGCCAAGAGGGCCCAAAAAAACTAACATAGGCTACTAAACGTACCAACAGATCTATCTGCTACTGAAATGCAGACAATCAAATAACTTATCAGCAGTTACTGCTTGGTAAGACAACAACAACACTACAGCTGGCCAGCATTGAAAACAAGCCTGGTTACCCGGGCTTACATGCCATGGACAGTATAAATACAGCCTCAATACAAAAAATCTTTAAGAAATTGCCTCCTTAATAGCTTTGCATGTCATATGTGAAAGAAATATGCACTTTAATTATATGTACATGTATACCATGCACATTTTGATATCACATATATGCATGACCGTTTTTATTCTCTCATATATTTTTCTACAGTTTGTCCTTTAGCGAGTGAATATGATAGTTTAACCATGAATATTCCACTATACAAGATTAACCGTTTGGATATATCACAGTTTTGATCGAATAGTGATTGGAATGCAAGTTGATAATGTGTGTGGTTCACCTGTAGGCATACATTTCCATCCACTGCACTCTCCTCGGGCACTTCTAGCACCACCACCGGGATCGCTAGGTCGTCGTCACCGCTACTATGACGTCACTAGTCACGCGCATCCCATTGATGTAATACATGCTCGCTATTATTGCAACATGAAAGCGACCTTATAAGAACAGTGGCAGAAGGACAACAAATGAACGAGGTTCTCCCATGGTTAACATGATGTCATTGTCACCGCGACACCAGCAATGTGATATCAGTACTATGACGTCAGTGTCAGCATGTGCCTGGCTTATACCACTAACACTTGATGTGCCGTCACAATCTTAAATTGATATAGTCAGTAAGTATCCCTATCTGGGAGCCAAATACTCGCTAAGTTTTTTCATCAGATCAGATTACTAGGACTCTTTAGTTGAGGTTTGTTTACAAAGTAAACTAGTTGTGTTAAACAGAGTTAACATGTCACTATGACAGGGACAATTGATCTTATTCTAACCAGATATATACTGACCCAAGATTATTTAACTTAATCCAAGGGAAGAAATACATAGACACATTAATATGACATCTTGAGACAATATCTGGATATAAGACCCATTTTCGCTATCTAGGTCACAATGTTTGATTGATTCATAAGATTCCAAAAAGAGATAAACACATTCACCTTGAGAGCAGACACATGTTTACTGCATCTATTGGAGCCCTGCTTCTCTTCATTATAATTAGACAGTTTTACAAACAAATGTCCCAATTTCTCTCGCTCCAGCTGCCGCAGTAAGGGTTGACATATTCCTGGGAACTGAGTTGATAGAGCAGAGGAAGCAGATTGAATCACCCCAAGAAGACATGCAGAAGAAGCTGAGCACCTTTGAGAAATACCTGGACAAGAAATTGGATACATTTGAAAAACAATTAGAAGAGAAGGCAAATGCTATTCCAGACAAAGTTAACAAAACTTGGGCCGATATAGCATCCAGATCACTGAAATCGGAAGACACCACATCCCCAAGTAAGATAAAGGAAATTGTTAAGACTGCAATGGTAGAACACAAAGAGAATGTGTATGACAAAGAAAACCGTGAGTTCAACCTGATAATCTATCGAGTACCTGAAAGTAAAGCTGCTAATTCGGAGGTGAGGGCAGAAGAGGGCACCTAATCCCTTGGCATCGACCAGCTGGAAACTACCAAAGTCACTAGGTTGGGAAAGAAGAACACTGACAGTGATGTTCCCCAACCAATGAAAGTAGTCCTGGCAAATAAAGAGGACAAATCAGTAGTGTTCAGGAACGTAAACAAAATGAAGGACACAAAAGAGGAATACCGTAAGATAAGCATCAGCAATGATTACACTGTGGAGGAGCGTAAGGTAATCAAGGAAAAGTTTGAAGAAGCAAAGATGAAAACAATGCAAGATGATACAAAAAACTGGATCTATTGGGTCAGAGGACCCCCAAGCAATCTAAGAATAGAAAAGATAAGGAAGTAAGAAACAATGGAAGTCCAACAACACAAAAACATGTATATATTACTGCAAGCAAGGAAGAACAGGAATCCATTGATAAGCTATATGGGACTATAGAGATGAAAAACATGAAATTGACAAATATGGAAGAAACTGAAATTCCCTCTAACACTAATGTAAGTAATAACAAGAACAACAATACACAGACCAGACCAAAGAGGAGAGCTAAGGACAAACATAAAAGTAAGTTCAAGTGCCTGTACCTAAATGATGATTCACTGCCGAACAAATAGAAGAACTACAGGTTATCATCGATGTAGAGAAACCAACTTTGATTGCAGTGACTGAGGCTAAACCAAAGAACTGCACTTATGAAAGTACAAAGCAAGACATTAGAATCCCTGGATTCAGTGTGGTGTGGAACCTAGAGCTGGAAGGCAGGCTTGTGTGTATTTATGTATTGGAATCTGATAATATCGCCTATCGAGAAAGCAACATAAATAAGAGCATAGGTTTTTCAGAATGTGTCTGGATCCAAGTAAAACCAAACAAGGAAGATACTATCCTAGTTGGGTGTATATACAGAAGCCCAAAAAGCAGTGATGCAACCAGTGAAAAATTAGGGGACCTAATCAGGGCAGCAAATGGCACAGAAGCATCCCAAGTACTGATCATGGGAGACTTCAACATGCCTGAGATCGATTGGAGGGGAAACACAATAACAGTAAGGGAAACCCATCGGGCCAGCAAATTCTTTGAAAGAACCCATGATGCCTTTCTGTTCCAACATGTCAAAAATCCTACCAGGTATCGAGAAGGACAACAAGCATCAATATTAGACCTGATATTCACAAATTAAGAGAACATGGTCACAGAGATCTCAGCCCAAGCCCCCCTAGGCAAGAGTGATCACCTCACATTATCTTTCACCTTTCAGTGCCATACAGAAGAAACTGAGAAGTCATACTTACAATCATTCTACTTGCGTGGAAATTATGGTGAGATGAGGGAACTCATGGACATTGATTGGAATAGCCATTTCCAAGATAATAGTATATATGAATGCTGGGGTGAGTTATCACAACAGCTGGAAGAAGCGGAAACACATATCAACAAAGACAATCGATCCGGATGCAAGGACCCGGCCACTGTGGATGAACAAAGAATTGTCTACCAAAGTCATATTCAAACAACAAGCTTGGAGGAAATACTCTGCCACAAGAGGCTCTGATGAACACAAAATATATGCCAAATTCAGATACCAGGTACGATGGAAGTCACTTAAGGCTACAAGAAACTTTGAGAAACTCATTGCCCAAGAAGCCAAGGATAATCCAAAATCATTTTGGGCATATATAAACTCTAAGATGAATAGATGAACTGGAACAACCAGATGGGAGCCTAGCTTCAAAGGATATTGATAAAGCAGAGGTATTAAATAATTTGTTCTCAGGAGTTTTCACAGAGGATGTTAACGCAGTACCCCTGGTACAGAAATGCAAATTGGTGAAGGACTTCCCTGAGGTGCTATTCACACCAGACATTGTTAAAAAAAAGATGCACAAACTCAAAACAGGCAACTCACCTGGACCTGACATAGTACATTCAAAAGTGCTGAAGAAATTGAGTGTGGTGCTTGCAAAACCACTTGCTATAATTTTCAATAAGTCATTTGAATCTGGTTGCCTACCCAACAAATGGAAAATGGCAAATGTTATCCCAATTTTCAAAAATGGAAACAGGCATTCTCCAACAAATTATAGGCCAGTAAGTCTCAAATCTATAGTATGCAAAGTAATGGAAAGTATTATCAGAGAGAGCACATGCACAGCCATATGCTAGAGAGCAAATTGATGTCGCACCACCAACCTGGGTTTCGACCAAAGAAATCAACAGTTACACAGCTACTAGAAACTTTGGAAATATGGACCAATGCATTGGATAGGGGGGAATCAATAGATACTATATACTTAGATTTCATGAAGGCATTTGATACTCGTCCCCACCAGAGGCTAGCTACCAAGGTACAAAACGATGGCATCAAAGGAAATACTTTGAGATGGATCCAAAGTCTTTTGACTGGAAGGAAGCAGCAAGTTGTAGTAAATGGCAGTAAATCTTCCTTCAAAGAGGTTCTCAGTGGGGTACCTCAAGGGAGCATCCTGGGCCCTATTCTGTTCATCATTTTCATCAATGACCTGCCAGAGATCGTATCATGTGGGATAAAATTATTTGCAGATGACGCAAAGATCTACAGAACTGTGAATTCCATGGAAGACTGTGCTGATCTGCAAAACGACCTGCTGAAAATGGAGAACTGGGCCAAGCAGTGGCAGATGAAGTTCCATCTGAATAAATGCCAGGTCATGCGAATAGGGAGACACCACTCAGAATATACATATGTTATGCAGGATAATTCTACTGGCCAGCCACTAAATCTTGAAGAGAGTGAGGTAGAGAAAGATTTAGGAGTATTTGTAGACAATATGCTAAGTTTCTCCCAGCACATACAACAAACCGTATCCAAAGCTAATAAGATTGTGGGAATGATTTGCAGAACCTTCAAATACTTGGAAGAAAAGATGCTGATCACTTTGTACAAGAGCCAAGTACGGCCAATACTACAGTATGGAGTCACTATATGGCACCCAACATTGAAGAAGGATATTAAATCCATTGAAGCTGTTCAGAGAAGGTTAACTAAGCTAGTGCCACATCTGAAGGACCTAACTTATCCAGACAGACTCAAGAGACTCAAGTTACCAAGCCTCACATACAGAAGATTTCGTGGGGACATGATCAACACGTGGAAGTTCCTGAATTCTGAGTATTAACTGGATGAGGCCTTGCTATTCAGACGCATAAGTAGTATAGAGAGGACCGATATGGGTCCATATTACGTAATCGTCCCAGGTCAGAGGACCGACGCGGTACAATGACCTTAAATGACCCATTGCATGTTTGCACCGTGGGACAATGGGCATCAGTGACCTTAGATGACCCATTGCATGTTTGCAGGATTTTAGGTTGAACTCATTTGACCTTTTTGACTGGAATGATGATGTCACTGTTCAGGTTGAACTCATTTGACCTTTTTGACTGGAATGATGACGTCACTGTTCAGGTTGAACTCATTTGACCTTTTTGACTGGAATGATGACGTCACTGTTCTACCCATTGCATGTTTGCAGGATTTTAGGTTGAACTCATTTGACCTTTTTGACTGGAATGATGATGTCACTGTTCTACCTTGCAGGACGGCCATCTGTTTTTGATTGAACTCATTTGACCTTCGCTTGCAGGATGGACAGATGTTTTTGGTTGAACTCATTTGACCTTTTTTGGCTGGATTGATGACGTCATGTTTCTGGTTGAACTTCGCTTGCAGGACGATTATCTGTTTTTTGCTTGGTTTGATTTAACCTTTCTTTGACTGGAATGATGACGCCACCATTCCAGTCAGAGTTTCTTGATGATTCAAACTCATTGAGTCAGTCAAGAACCCCACCATCTCCCACCATCACTTCAACCTCAAGCAAGTATTCAATATGAATGAATAATAATATATGAAAGATTACAATGGAGAAGCAACAGGTATGTGTACTCAGTTTTATTTATTTATATAAAATATACATATACTTTCATAATTTCGATTTTCGAATTTCAATAGAAATAATGAAATGAAAGATACTATTTTACAATTTTGATGAAATAATAATAATAATTTTAAAAAAGAATGAACAAATAAAATTGTTTTCCCTTTCTCTCTCTCTCTTCTTTCTTCCCTCCTTCCTACTACCCTCCATTCAAGCTGAAAATTGAAGAAGAAGAAAACAAAAATTACTATTTACTATGAAATTGTTATTTATTTATTTTCAGAGACATTCATGCGCCACATGCTCAAAGATTTTTACTTCCGATTCCGGTTTGTGGAAGCATCACTCCAGAGTCTATGCATGTCACGCATCACTACAACCGCTCACTTGCAATCGATGTGGGAAGCTATTCCACTCCTTGATAGGACGAAGAAGACATGAGAATAGATGCACTTCCAGAATCGAATCACGATCTCGATTACAAGCACCTTCACGTTCACGATCTCGATCACGTTCACGCTCGAACTCGCAATCAGCTGCTGTTGATACTACTACTACTACTACCTCTTCTATTCCTGCTACTACTTCTACTATTACTAGTTTCAACACTTTCAAGTGTGGAGAGTGTGAGAGATTTATTGAGACATAGGAAGATACATAGAATTCAATGTTCTCTATGTTCAGAAATTTTGGAGAATAATATAATTCTTAATAGACATATGCGAATACAACATGGGAATTATATTTCTACTCCCGCTTTATCAACATCATCAGCATCTTCTGCTGCTGCTTTTTCCTCTCCACATTTCAGGAAAGATGAAAATGTTGAATATGCTAATGATGATGTTACTAGTAAAAGACAGATCGTTTCAAAGAATAACAATATTTCTTGTATAGATTGTGGTAAACGATTTCCATCATGGAGACATTTGATCTCACATAGATGGATTCACGCTTCAGGACAAACATCTCCGCATCAAGAACCTTGGGTTACAGATTCTAATATTCTCCCACCTTGGGGTGAGGGAGAGGACATTGACATTCCATTACGCCTGCTTTATATGGAAAATCGCAATACTATTTTAGCTCCTCACATCATGGGAAAAGTTAGAGGATTCTATAACTTCCCTATTCCCAATTTCACTGGGGATACCTCATTGATAGAAGAACATCTTTGTTCTATTTATGAAATAGACAAATCTTCATTTAAGATTAACTTTGCTTTTGGAATAATTTTGAAATCGATTGAAACCGCTGAATATCGTTATTTCACAGCTTATTTTAATTCAACAGTTTTAGATTTTCCCCGCTCTGTTAATAATCACGCTAATCTATTAGCATTATTTGATTTTATTAGAAAGATAGATGTAGAGCGAATTATTCAGTCGATGGGTGAAAATTCCAAATGGTGTAAAGTTTACATTGCCAATGTTAATTATTATGTTTTCAGAAAATCCTTTGTTATTGGGAGAGCGAATGATATTCCGGATTACATTCATGCAAAGAGATCTATCAGATCCTTTTAGAAAATTAGTAACAATAATAATTTATGTTTTTTTCACTGTTTAGCTCATCATACAGAGAAGAACTTTCAAAAGATGGGAAAGCTTTCTCAGAAATTATGTGATGAATGGTTGTTCTTCTGTAATTCACAATGGATAACTTTTCAGGAGACTAAGAAGAGAAAGTTTGAAGGTGTCAGATTAGAAGATATTCCAACATTGGAGTGTTGTTTTAATATTAGTATAAATGTTTACTCATTGCAAGAAGATGATACATGTATTTCTCTGTATTCCTCTCAATTTTCTGCTGCTTCTGAGGACCTCAATCTAAATGTTTCCAATTCTCATTTTGGATATATCTCTAGTATGGAGTTGTATGCTAGTAAATATGCTTGTAGGAATTATGATAAACTTTTTCGCATGAGAAAGTATGCACAAATAAGGTTAGATTTATATATCCGGGAGGGATGTATTCTCCTGCAAAGTCTATCTTTGACCACTTGTGTGATACTTTAAATATAGCTTGTGAACAACATTTACAAAACTTTTCTTGGTTTGCGGTATATGATTTTGAATGTTTACTTCCTGAAAAACCTCTTCACCAGGAAAGAGAAGTAAATGAAAGTGATGATGATGAGATTGATGATGATGATGAGATTGATGAAGCTAATGCGAATGAGCAAAGAGATTTAAGGTGGTGTATAGAGCATAAACCTATTTGTGTTAGCATATCTTCAAACATTCCCGTTATCTAGATCCCAAATGCATCATTGAAGAAGATTTAAATACATTACTTTCTAAGATGGAGATTTATTTGAGTGAGATACAGGATGCGATGAAAATATTATCAAAAACACGATGGAAGGTGATTCATAGGAGGTTAAATGAGTTATTTATTTCCTATAATTCACCTTCAAGAGCATACATCCCTCTTGTGAGAGCAAGAGAGAGTGAGGGAGATGTTATCAATGACGTTGATATTGTAGTAGTCTGAACATGAGCTCTACTATCACGCAGTAGCAGCGGAGACTACGACGCCACCAGTGCAGAACCATTACACTGCGCCAGGTGGCGGCACGGGTAACCACCGGTCAGACCCCAACTGGGCTGACCTCTACTGCGTGTGGTTGACCCACCCCCCCACACACACCTATAGAGTCGAGGTGGGATCTGGCGAATCAGGGGGCGGGTCAGACAACTACTGACGCCGCGGAGAGCAGATGGTTCAATAAACCAAGGGTGAAGCGTACACTGTATTGAATCTTGGTGTTCTTCCGTGTGACTGCGCTTGAGAGAGAGTCGGAGGGCCGTGGGCCATTACATTGGTGCCGTGAGCCAGCTTGCCTTCTGCGTAAGGGGTGAGTATTGGACCTGGACCATGGACTCCGAAGGTAGGTTCTCTTCGTAATTTGTAATTATGGAGGGGGCGACGGCAGGTCAACTGCGTAGTGGGCGCCAGTACCAAATTGATGGTACAGGGCGTTCCGACGTGGTGGGGCCGCTGGTGAGCGTGGACGCTTCTGTGGTGAGTACACTGCACCACGCTCAGAATTCGCCTGTGGGGGATATTGATGTTAAAACGTTCATTCCTAATACAGGTGCCGGCGTCATAGGGGAACGCCGCCAGGTCTCAGTGAGTGGGGGGGGCGTAGCCACTCCCGCACTAGTGCCGGTGGTGTCGCCTAGGGGTGCTGAGAGCGCTGATAGCTATTGGACACAGTTAGCACGACTGAGTGGCAGTCCGCCGCCAGGTATTGCGCCGTTGTTTACACCGGATGCGATACAGGGTGGTGGGCGTGACGCGCGGTCTGATAGTGGTGGCACGGCGTTGAAAAATGCCGCGCCATCAATAGCAGCACGAAATGTTCTCTCAGTTGATGATAGTACTGGGGAGGGCATTGCATGGAGTGCGATGAAAGTGGGCTTCGCTCTTGATGATATGCAGTCTCTGTCGATCGGTATTGATTCGGGGGAGGGTGTATGTTGTAATGAAGACGATGTGATTGCTTCGATGCCCAAGTAGCAAGTGCTGTTTATTGTAGCTCACTTTACCACATCACATTCCACGCATGCGCGTTCACTCTGCTGGTACCGGCTTGTCGTCCCGGTGCACACACATATACTACATCTTCCCTTTTTTTTTTTTTTTTTTTTAAACATAACACTAATAACAATAACAATAATAACATGTCTTATCTTATACAGATACTTTTCTTTCTATGAAGATATCTTCATTACTTCACCATATGAAAATGTTATCATTGTTGGGACAGCATTTCAATAAACTTATTTTTAACATCAGACTTCGTTCGTCTTGTCACACGACCTTAACCCTATTATAACAACAACATCTTATTGGAGGTACTGTGTACTTGTATCTTCATCAGGCACCACGTCTAAATATACATATATATATATATAGACTTGAATGCTTTCCAACTTCTAGTTCTTACACTTTTTAATTATATTGTAAACGCCTCACCGGTTTTATCTCCCTACCTGCCTTCGTTCTATAGTTTTTTTTCTTCGCTGTATCTGTCCTGTTTCTTATTCGCACACCATACGGCAGCACTGTTTGTTTGCTTTTTTCCTGTACTCTTTCCTCGGGTGCTGGAATAATCATAGACCTGTTTCTTTTTACAATCTTATCTTCAGAGTTTCTAATGTTGTATGCACGGTTACGTTCTGTGTCCACACTGACTATGCGTCCAGACGCCCACTCTTTTCTGTGATCTATGTACCTGACTCGCTCACCCGTGCACAGCACACGGTGCCGTTTCCCTACGCGTTTGTCATGGTAGTTCTTTTGCTTCTCCTGACGCACATCTATCTGTTTTTTTCTTGACGGCACTATCTTAGGTTTAAGGAACTCCGGCAACGTCGGAAGATGACACCGTAGCATCCTGCTCATACTTAACTGGGCTGGTGATGCTTTTAGTTCAGGTATTACTGTATTTCTGTATGCTAACAATGCTATCTGAAAATCAGTTCCATCCATTTTAGATTTTTTTAACAGCGCCTTAATAGTCTTTACATACCTCTCGACTTGCCCATTACTTCTTGGGTAGAACGGACTAGAGTATTTCGCTTGGAAGCCATATTTCCTTGCAAACAACCTGTATTCTTCACTGGCGAACTGTGGACCGTTGTCTGAAATAACTGTGTTGGGTATACCATGGCGTGCAAAAACATCCTCTATACTGGCAATCACTGACTTACTAGTGGTGCTCTGTAACCGTATCACTTCTGGATATTTTGAGTAATAATCGACAATCAATAAATAATTTTCATGGTCAAAATGGAACAAATCAATTCCAACCTTATAAAACGGGATATCAGGTATATCATGACATATTAACGGTTCTGCCCCCGGACGGTCCCGCGTTGCCTGACATGCCTGGCATCTAGACACTCTATCCTGAACTTGCCTGTCTATTCCTGGCCAGAATACATAATCTCGAGCTATTTGCTTTGACTTAACAATACCTAAGTGTGCAGAATGAATCTTTTCTAACATTCTACCTTGCACAGATTTTGGAATAACGATTCGGGATCCTTTCATTATGATCCCATTTTGGACACTCAAATCGTCCCTGAACGTGTGATATGGTTTCAATAACTGTTCAATGTTACTTTGCTCAGCTGGCCATCCATGTCATATATAACCGGCTAACTTCCCCAGGCTGCTGTCTGTTCGCGTTGCGCACGCTATTTCTGCCAACTCGTCCTCCGCGTAGCTCAGTGCTGCAATGGACATTACATTATCATATAAGTTCATCGGCTTACTTACTTTTGCATGTGCCCGTGATAATGTATCCGCAAAGAACATGTCCGTCCCCTTTACGTATACTAAGCTTACATCATAATTTTGTAGCCTTAATCTCATACGCTGTAACCGTGCTGTTAACATGTGTATTGGTTTCGACATTATATTCACTAGAGGCTTGTGATCTGTTTTTATGGTTACTTGCTTTCCAAAAATATATTCATGAAACTTGGTACAACCAAAGCATATTGCTAGCATTTCTCTCTCTATCACAGCATAATTTCCCTGACATTTATTTAATGCTCTCGAAGCCATGCTCACCAGCCTCCCATCTTGCAATAATGCTGCCCCGAGACCGCTTTGCGAGGCATCCACCTGGATAGTGACTGGCTTATTCACCTCATAATATTTCAGTACAGGGGCAGTTACTAACAAATGCTTTAATTTTGTGAACACATTTTCTTGTTCATGCTCCCAGTGCCAAGCAATATCTTTTGATAGGAGTATTCTGAGAGGCTTTGCTATGTCTGACAGATTTGGTATAAATTTATGCATGTATCCTACCATTCCCAAAAAACGTTGTACACTGGGTTTATCTGTGGGGGTGGGCATATCTGTTATGGCCTGCACCCGCTCTGGGTTTGGCTTCAAGCCCTCCCCTGTCAATAAGTGCCCTATGTAACAAACTTGTGTCTTACACAATACCATTTTTGTCGGGTTCAATTTTAACCCGGCCTGTTGTACTCTTCTCAGAACTGCCTCTAGCCTCTCATTATGCTCCTCCAATGACGCTGCATATATCAATATGTCGTCCTACTACATCAACCCCAGTGAGACCCGTTAATATTTTTTCCATCTCCTGAATAAAAATGTCCCCAGCAGTTTTTATCCCGAAAGGTAAACGAGTAAATCTGTATCTCCCCCAGGGCGTGTTGAACGTACATAATAACGAACTTTGCTTGTCTAAACCTATCTGCCAGTACCCACTCTGAGCATCAAGTACTGAAAAATACCTGGCGCCTGATGTTTTAGCTACCACTTGCTCTATTGTTTTAATTGGATATGGACCCCTTAATATTGCTTTATTCAACTTTGTCGGGTCAAGACAAATTCTTAATTTATTTGGTTTTCGCACGATAGTTACTGAGTTTACCCATGGAGTTGGTTCATATTGTTCGACTATGACTCCCATTTCCAACATCCTATCCAACTCACTCCGCACAGCATTATTAATGGCGTGCGGGATGCGCCTCGGAGGGTCAATGACCGCCGGTACATTTGTATCTACATGTATGGTCAGCTTGATCCCCCCCCCCCCCCCCCCCCCCCCCCCCCCCCCCCCCCCCCCCCCCCCCCCCCCCCCCCCCCCCCCCCCCCCCCCCCCCCCCCCCACCCCCCCCCCCCCCCCCCCCCTCATTAATACAACCAAGACCATTAAATACTGATTTATAGTTATTTACCATGCATCTTGCTTGTCTGCTGCTCTGCTCTGGCACGCTGTCCTCCATGTTCACTGTCTGTATTCTACTAATGAGGTTCAACCTAACACACGCGTCCTTCCCCAGTATAGCACACCCACTGTCAACTATCTGGAACTTTATCGGCTGCTCTTCCATGTCCATTACGACTTCACCTCGTGGTTGAATTCGCTCCCCCGAATACGTTATGAGGCGACACGTCGTCCTATCCAGCTTCACGTTGGGCATGGTCATGAACCTGGCCTCGGGGATGATGTTTGCCTCAGAGCCGGTATCCAACTTGAAACGAACTTGTTCGCCGCCCACCATCAGTGTCTCGAACCATAACCCCGGCCGTTCGTCCACGTCTGTAATGGCGCCCACGAACAGGTCCTCATATCTTTCGTCGTCCATTTCGTCATCCATATTTCGGTCACTCTCATGCCTGCTACTCGACACACCTATCGCATTCACTGGTGCTACCGGCCTTCTACCACCTCTGCACACCTTTGCAAAGTGGCCCACTCGCCTACACGTATTGCACTGTTTGCCATTCGCAGGACAATTGTCATGTGCATGCACGTAACCACACCGGCTACAATTATACTGCTGGCTTCCTTGTTTTGCCTGGCCGCCTCGCCTACTCATTCTTCCAACACCTGCACTCATAGAAGATGTCGCTGTACGGTTCGGTGTTGGGGGGCGTGTCCTATATGTGTCACGCGACTCATGTCGTTGTAGCTCATCCACCTCCACTTCTTGTACGCCGGTCCCGCCCCCCAGCTGTTCGTCACTATGCTCGCTCAAACTGCATATTTCTAGGCACTTCTCCAACGTTAAGTTTGACGTTCTTAGTAACCTATTCCTCAGCTTACGGTCTCTCACACCGCAAACCCGGTCACACAGCATAGAGTCTTCATTATTGCCATAGTCACACAATTCTACTCGATATTTTAATTCTCAAATATATTCTTCAATGTCCTCTGAGCCTTGGTTGTAACTGTTAAACTTGTACCGCACAATAGTTCTGTTTGACTTGCTTTCACAATACGTTCTGAACGTATCTGTCAAAATTCCTATCTTTTCTCGGTCTCCACTTGCAAGGCTCATTGTGTGAAACAGCTTTTGCGCCGGCAACCCCGCAATGTGTAAGAATGCACAACACTGTACCTTTTCAGCTTTTGTTGCCAAACCTGTCGCTCCTGCAAACAACTCATAAGAGTCATGCCACACTCTCCAATTCAGCGCCATGTTTCCCTCCAATTTTAGTGGCGCCGGTGGCTTGAGTCCTTGTAACGCCATGTTTGTCACACACGAACATCTGACACCATGTAATGAAGACGATGTGACTGCTTCGATGCCCAAGTAGCAAGTGCTGGTTATTGTAGCTCACTTTACCACATCACATTCCACGCATGCGCGTTCACTCTGGTGGTACCGGCTTGTCCCGGTGCACACACATATAGTACATATGTGAGGGTAGCAGTTCGATCGTGTGTCGTGAAGATTTAGGTCTGGGCGTGCGCGGGAGTTCTGTGGGAGGCATGCCGCTGGAGTATTCGCCGTGGGGGAGCTCAGCTGTCCGTTCTGTGGGGATGGGAGCTGAGTGTGGTGATCCCCGAAGTCCCTGGCGTAGGGAGAGTTCCCCGGCTTTGGAGACAGGGCTCGTAGCTGATGACTCATTAACGTTTACGTTGGAGCATGATTTGGTTATGGGTCGTACGTTTCCGGGGTCGCAGTCGGAGGTAGAGCGTCAGGAAGAGATGCGTAACCGCCGTCTGCGAGCTTGGAAGCGGGTCCAGTTTGACCGGATGGCAGGGGAGAGACGAGCGTTGGATGATTTAAGAGTCTCCAATGCTGCCTCCTTCGCGCTCGAGTTAGCGGAGCTAAGCGCGGCGAGGCGTGTTTCCGCAGAAAAGGCAAGGTCTAATCGGATTTTGGTGGAAGAGCAGCAAACTGCGTTCACGAAACAGACGGAGGATTTGTCTATGCGGGAGGCGCTGAGTGAGCACTTGCAAGATGAGAATAAGAGGTGTGAACGGTTGCTAGCTGCCGAAAGGTGTAGCATTGATTCTGCTCTACAGATCCTTGTGAGTGAGCGCGCGGCTTTTCAGGCTGAGAAACTGGCGTTTCAACGCGTTTGGAGGTTGGGGAGAGTAATACGAGGGTTACTGAGTCTACGCGGTTGTATAGCTGCGAGACGCAGTACCCAGTGCATAGTGCGCGCCCGGCTTCCGCGGGTAGCTCACCGCGTTCACCGGCGCCTTCTAAGGGGGGCGACGGGGGAGGTGGGGGTCCTAGGGAGCCGGAGCCCTCGTCTGGGGATGATAGCTCCAAGGGGGAGGGTGCTGGGCAACATCGGAGGGGTGTTGTTCAGGATTCCGTGTACGTGGGTAAAACTCATGGGGAGGTGCGGAATGAGAGGATTCCCGACCCGGTGGGCTTGGTTGGTGATGCGGTGCCTACTGCGTCATTATCTGGGCTGCCGGTGGGTCGCCAGTACTCAGTGGAAGAGATGTGGTTGTTCCGGAATCATCCTGCAATAATGGATTTGATTCAGGAGCCTGCTTCGATTGGGGGTGGGGCCGGATGGCAGTCGTGTAATCGGGATACGTTGGAACTGGATGAGAATGTTCTGAGGTATCCTGTGGCAGGTTCTGCGCATATTCCAACGCTACGTCCTAAGCCATTCACAGGTATTAAACAGGAATGGAATACTTGGTGGCGGGATTTTACGTTGGACATGCGGTCTAACATGTGGGATGAGAGGGTAGCTCTTATTCAGCTGTTGCCTCTATTGAGGAATGGGCCGGCGCAGGACTGCGTGGACGGGTGGAGGCACCATGGGTTGACGACGATGAGGGAATTGCTTCCTATCATCTCGTACAAGTTCCGTCCAGTGGACTCCATGGCGCGCTGGTACCAATGGAAGAAACGCATCCAAACTGCTCGTGACGGATCATACCGCGCATACGGTTTACAGCTGCAGGTTGATGGGCGGAAGGCTGCAAGAGATACGGGGATGAGTGAACGTGCGATCGAGACTAAGATAGTCGAGCGTTTCGTGTGCTCACTCATGGATCCGGGGGAGCAGCATGCCGCTTATGATCGGTGGTGGCCGGGTAAGTCATCTCTGGAGGAGATGTTTGAGGTGGTCGACGATTACTGCGCCAAGGCACTGCGTGCTGGGCGGTCGACTGCGGTAGAGGCTATTCGACTGTCAGATGAGTCAGATAGTGAGTTCGAGGTTGAGGTGGCTGCGTATAACGTGCCACGTGATCCTCGGCGTAATGGCGGTGGTAGTTACTCTCGGGGAAGTTCTGGGGGGAGCTATCGTGGTGGTAATTCCTATCGGGGTTCGTCTGGGGGTGGCTATCGGGATGGTGGCAATTTTAGGGCGTGCTCTGGGGGGGGGGTTATCAGTTGCTGCCTATCACTAAGGCGTTGGTCCAGGGTTGGATGCGGGATGTGATGGGGGAGCAGAAATCTGCTGCGCAGGTAGCAACAGGTGGGCCTAGCTCATCTGGGTTATCTGCGCGCAGGCGCCTAGCTAAGAAAGATATACGCGTGCTCGTGATCACGAATGTGGTCGTTGCTTTGCTTTCGGTCATTGGCCTATCCAATGTACTGGAGTAAAACGTACTCTCGAGGAGGCTGTAATAGCCGGTGATTGCGAGGGTAGGTACAACTCAGGTGTTGATCGGGCTAGGTTGGCGCGTCTCCGTAAGGACAGGGATGTGAAGGCTAAGCCTAATTTAAATGCCTAGGGTTGGACCGTTTGGGCTTAGGCCCAACCCAATTGGCAAGCCCGGATACCGCCAAAGCGGATGCAGTGTTGACTATCAAGGAAGCCGGTGTGTAGTCTGATGCTAACGCGGGACCACCGGTGATCACCCCTGATGATACTCTCCCAGTGGAGTCGGTATTGTGGGATGGCATGGAGCAGATAGCGCGTTGCATTTCTGCTTTGGCTCCCGCACCTTTTGACGACTGTATGCAATTTATAATACAGCGTCAGGGGTGCGACCTGTCTTACCCTTGTGGTAAACGCTTATTCGTGGATTCCACTTTCTGGACTTTGGACGGAAAACGGTGGTATGTGAGAGTGTGTGTTAGAGGGACTATCGGGTATTTTTTAATAGACAGTGGGGCTGCGGTCACGTGTTGGACGAAAATTCTTCGATAAGTTGGGCAGTGATAAGGTGATTTTCGATAATAGCGTGAAGCCTGTCACTGTCACCGGTGCACCACTCAAGCAGTACGGACAAGCCATACTATCTCTGCAGATCGGGGGGAAAATATTTCATTATGCCCCTACTGTTTCCGATATTTCAGAAGATGGTATTTTAGGTGTGGAATTTTTGGAGTATTATGGTTGTGAGCTGCGTCAGGCAGGCAGCCTATATCTTGAATATCCGTATCAACTCATGGTGCAGTGTGAATTGCGTCGCGATTGTCAGACTGTGTCTGCGGTCGCGCAGGATATTCGCATTGCTCCAATGACCGGTTGTGATGTTAACATTACAGCTGTGGGGGTTGACGGTGATCACCAGAGCCTGTTTGAACCGATGGTCTCAGAGTTGCATGAGCTGGGATTAGTAGGTCAGAATACGCTAGTGTGGAGTCCTGTTGACTCAGTTGTGACTTTGTTTAATCCGAATTGGTATGCGGTTAGGTTACAGAGGGTATGACTATCGGGTTGTTAAGTGAAGCTACTGACTTTGGTAATGTTCATTGTGAATACGCTAAGGCGGTGTTGAATAAACAATCCGGTGTAAACATTGCTCGCGGCAACGAGGTCGCTGAGTTAGCTGTTGCCGCAGTTGACCCAGTGGACGGGGTTGGCGCGGGGCTGTGTTGTGCGGTCAGCTGTTCG